>JAGVSP010001652.1:0-51414 GCA_022494985.1 Micrasema minimum
TTAAGGTTGTCTTCTCATTTCCAAGTAAATAAATTTTTGTGTCTTCTACACTTAAACGATTTCCCAATGCTTTTACATATAGTTGTCTATATTCTGGCCATTCTAACACAATTGCATAAACTGTAGATAATCCTCTTAGATCGTTCATCTCGCTCCGATCTAAACTGACGACATTTTCTTTTGATGCAGTGTACCAAACATCTCCATTGTCTGTATCATTCTGATAAGCCCACGGTTTAGTTTTGTAAATAGCTTCTCCGTTTATTTGGAGCCACTCACCTATTCCATGTAGCGATCTTGGAATATTGGTGAAATGGTTCCCTCTTTTGTTGGACCTACATTCATCAACAGGTTTCCTAGAAGAAGAAAATTGTTTAACCGGTTTATTCTCACATACAATATTACTCTCGCATGTTGTTGGATTTTACCTCCGCAACTAACAGTAGTGACTAATTCCTTTATGAGTTCTTTAACTGTAAAGTAATCTGATAGTTTGGCATTCCTTCGATAGCCCCACGATACCTTGTCCACAGTCATGCAGTTCTCCCATTTGTGTGTTTGTAAGGTTTCTGTAAATTAATATATCAACATGTTTTTATGCGAGTCATTGAATACAACAGATCCTTTGTTCAAAATTAAAGTGTTTAAATTAATTACGTGGATTGTATCTGTCAGTACAAGTGTAAACTCCTCCATGGTGACATGGAATGTCTTTTCCCCACCTGTCGTTTACAACCACTGTGTTCTTCACTGGACTACTGCTATAGAGCCAAGTGAGAAATTCCTTAGATTTCCAGTATGTATCTTGCGCTTCCCAATCTCCATCTGACCAGATGTATTCTGGTCTATATGTGTCAATCAACTCCATGAGTTCTGGAATCATCTTATCATCAACATAATCACTTCTGGTGAAATTCTCCGCCTTGTCGCGCATGTAGAGAGGGTTAAACCATTCGTAAAGTGAATAATACACTCCAAAACGCATTCCTTCTTTTTTTTTCACAGCTTGCGACAACTCCTTGACCAGGTCCCTATGTGGACCAACCTCCACAGAATTCCAACTAAAAGTATGCTTCGATGGGAACAATGTAAATCCTTCGTGATGTTTGCTTGTCAACACAACATACCTGTAATTTTCAAATATTTCAGAATATTATAAACACTGATAGGTGAGAGTGGTATCAAGAAATAAATATTTTCCTCTAGCATCGCGCCTGGAGATCATATCAATTTATTTCAGTCGAGACTTACTTGGCACCTGATCCATGTAGAATATCCGCCCACAAGTTGGCATCAAAGAACTCTGCTCTAAACTCTGGTGCAAAACTCTGATAGGAATATCCAGGTGGGTATAATGCATTCATAAAATCAACATACCCTTGACTTCCCGCTAAAAATTAAATATATGAAAATATTTTTCAATGATTTTACCTTCTTCTAGACCATAAATAAGTATTCCTATTTACCGCACATATATTTGAAAATTTAGGCTAAAAAACCTTACACTTCCAGTTAGTCCAGAACCATTCGCTACCAAAGCTGGGAACGGAGTATACTCCCCAGTGGAGGAATATTCCAAACTTAGAATCGTCAAACCATTCTGGAACAGGTCTCGCATCCAAACTCTCCCACGAGGGTTCGTAGTCATATTTGCGACTTGGCGGAACACAACTGACAAAGTCGTGTAGTATAAAAATTGCACCAAACCAAATAAGAAGCGACTTCATAATGATATTTTGACACCTGAAATTTTATGTGCATTGTTATTTAGATTGTAGGCAAAATTTGTATGTTTTTATTTTGTTTTATAGTCGTATACCTCTAAAAAAAACACCCTATACGTCTGATTACCATATTATATGACCCCTCTGCTGAGACTACAACGGAAACAGATAGACTGATAAAACTGTGTTTTACTCAATTCGGTCGTTTTAGAGTTACAGTGTTTTGTCATAAAATGGCAGTGTATTACAATAATAATTATTAAGAATATATCAACTTCAAAAGCAAAACTAAATTTTAACTCTTGCACAAAGAAAAACATATTATTGTCACGTATTCTTACTTCACAGGTAGGTAGAAAAAACAGCAAAAAGTAGCAACACTTTACATTTTATTTAGGTATGTACTAAACTCTATTTAAGTCAATTTGACTAATTCAATTACAAATATAAGCACACACTATTCTCTCTTCCCATGATGAATGCAATAAATCATTATATTAATAATTTATGTAACAATAGCATTATAAACTGTAGAGTTTATTGGTGATCAAATAATGATTAGAACTGGAATCATGAATGTGTATCTACTGAGTTACTGACATAGTCAATAAAAACTTTTTTTTTTCTTTGAGAAAGTTAAAGAATTGTATGTAAATTTTAATGAACTTTGATAATTACAAGCACAAACTTTGCTTCGACTGTTAGTACCAAGGTACACCAACAAATATTGACAGAACATTGCGCTTCTTGTACCTAAAATATTTAATAATATTCCCAGAGATTTTCTAAAGGAAACTATAACTATGAACCAAAAATTTAAGAATAAAATAATTTATTAGATAATGATTAGTATCGAGCGTCTCTGCTCCTTAATTTTATTTTATTTAATATTGTATTAAAAAAATCAAAGACATAGAAAGTAAATATAAATTAATAATCCAATAACTGGTAATAAATATAATGTGTTTTCAAAAATATACACATAAAAAAATGTGTTGTTCTTATCTACATATTTTCCCATTTATTATTCTTTAAGATCCTACTCTAGAAAACATTAAATAATGGATACATTGATTACTATTTTTTATAAGTTCAAGTATTTTACCTTTATATGACAATTGTACTATTCACACATTCATTTTGAAGGTTTATACAGTTTAAGAATATATCAAATAGTTTTTTCTAAAGTGTCCAATGTTGTAAATCATTTTCACACTTACCAAAGACGTGTTTCGTTGGGCTCAGATTTGGTACTGGCTGTCTCCTGCCTCTTACTAGATTGATAACAAGAAGCAGTCAATTATGTTATTTACAATAATTGATAATGTAATCTCGTCAGTGACATAATAATGTCTTGAATTAAATAAATAAAACACTTTCATTTTTTGTCCACTGAGTTTATTTTTTAACACGACATGTTTCGGACACGCAGAACTGTCCATCTACAGGTGTATTTCACGGTGTATTTTAAAACTGAAGATAAATGCTCACAATGTATTATGTATTATGTACGCATGTAAATATATTTTATTTTTATTAAAAATTATATTGTTTCTTCTTAGTTTTTATATGCGTATTATAGAGCCTATTTTTTATTGTAAATATTTAATAATTTTGTAATAAATATCTTTTTCAGTTGTATATATGTTGCTGGAACATTCACACCTGTGAATTTTCTGTATATGTACAGAAAATAAATAAATAAATAAAATACATGAAAAGTTTAGGTACTGACAGGGGTGGGGGAGGAGCTAAGTGTTAGGAGGTGTTGGTATGGGGGGGTAGGGGGTCTAGCAAGTATATTTTGTACGCCATTCGTTTTAACGCCGATTCGTGGACAAAAAATCAAAGTGTTTTATTTATTTAATTCAATATGTTATTTTCCATAATATAACGCCGATTCGTGGACAAAAAATCAAAGTGTTTTATTTATTTTAATTCAATATGTTATTCCACAATGTTAACGCCGATTCGTGGACAAAAAATCAAAGTGTTTTATTTAGGCATTCAATATGTTATTCCACAATGTTAACGCCGAATCACGTAGCACCAAAAAATCAAAGTGTTTTATTTATTTAATTCAATATGTTATTCCACAATGTTAACGCCGAATCATGGACAAAAAATCAAAGTGTTTTATTTATTTTTAATTCAATATGTTATTCCACAATGTTAACGCCGATTCGTGGAATAAAAATCAAAGTGTTTTATTTATTTAATTCAATATGTTATTCCACAATGTTAACGCCGATTCGTGGACAAAAAATCAAAGTGTTTTATTTATTTAATTCAATATGTTATTCCACAATGTTAACGCCGAATCATGGACAAAAAATCAAAGTGTTTTATTTATTTAATTCAATATGTTATTCCACAATGTTAACGCCGAATCATGGACAAAAAATCAAAGTGTTTTATTTATTTAATTCAATATGTTATTCCACAATGTTAACGCCGATTCGTGGAATAAAAATCAAAGTGTTTTATTTATTTAATTCAATATGTTATTCCACAATGTTAACGCCGATTAAATAAATAATATAATAATGTCTTTATACACCTCAAATGTTATTAATACATAAACCTAGGTTATTTACAAACTTTCATTATTAACTTATATTATTTTAAGTAAACCTAGAGACAATATAAGTGCTCACCAATATTTGTAGTACCTAATCAAAATAAAAGGTAATTTTCACAAAAATTATCTTACTACGGGCAACTTATTGCGTAGGTAGGTACCTAATAAATATAAATTTGGTCGACGTTTCTAATAGAATAATTGCAAAACCGCACTTTGTATTTTTGGTAGTTGCTTTTACTTATACATTACAGTTTACTCGAGGCTGCTAAGTTAAAGACACGACTTGCAGTTTTTTTAGGTGGTGTTGTACCGGCTGAGATTGCAGGCTACTGTTTTCTCGGTCGGTAATCGCTAGTTTTATATTTTGTCGTGCGTCGGAGTGTCGCTAATTTCGGAAGTGACTCTCCCCCTTCAATGTTTTCTCTAAATCTATATGTATTAATATAATCCAATTATTACATTTTTCGTAGACTCTTGTTTCCAGACGATGATTTCTTGATGATTCCTTGATGATTCCCACTTGATTTTGTAGCAGCTTCTTAATCATACTTTTAAAAAATATATATTTGTTTTACAATAAATATTTCAAAAGAAATAAAGAAGCTATGAGTGGCGACTAATCTGTAAATGGGTGTATAGTATTTTGGAAAACGTAGTTTAGCTGAGTAGGTACTCGGCTGTGATGTCTTTCTTATATATATATGTTTATCCTTATCTAAACTTAATCTAATATCAATGAATTAGCAGATAAATGCTGGCCCTGCGGGGCTTTTCGGCGCTCATTATTATTTCGACTCTGCTGCCGGTCCCAAGCCCGGATAAAGGAGGAGGGTTAATCATTAATCACCCCTGTAAAAACAAACCACATGATTATGAACACTGAAACAAGTGCCTCGGAAACTACTCTTGCAACAAAATAAAGAATTTGTAACATAAGAACTATATTCGGTACAGCTGACAAGGTGGAAGAAATACTTACGGAACTATAGAAGTACAATATGGATGTAGGTAATTGGCCTACAGAAAATAAATGGAAAGGAGCTGGCTGTTTAAATACAAAGAAGACATTCCTCGCTATACTTCGGTGCAAACACCAATACTCCACCACGTGACTCGCGGCCGCTTCCCATACAAACGTATACCTCGATTTTCTCCCTGGAATTTAACATTAGAGCAATGATTTTTTCACACATTTTAGATATCGACCAGATGCGTGTTTGCATCGTCTTATTTTTTAAATAACTTATTTATTAAAATATATATTGGGTCTCCTGGCCTCTTGAGGTGATTAAATAGATAAGAAAATAATACTTTGATTAATTCGATGTAAAATGTTGCATATGCGCCTCTGGTCCTCATTTCAGAAAAATATCGTAGATTTTAAATTATTGTAAAATTGGCGGATGTTTTTATTTTATTTTCCATAATACCTAATATATTATTGTATATTATAATCAAATTAAATGTTATTATCCAGCTCTGTGACTAACTTTGTCGGTCACCAAGTCACCAACAGATGTCACTACAATAAACTGTCAAAATGGTTTTTGCCCAGTAGTACAAGAGAGTTGCGCAAGAGGTCGGTAGCATCGTGTTTCGAATACTTGTTTTGACATTCAGCTGTGAATCAGTTTTTTAGCGAGCTTTATCGTTGAAGATAGTAATATATTTACGATCTTCGAGTTTGATTATAAGTTAAATGTGTTTGTTCAAAATGTCAAATAATCAGCAATTTCAACACCGACGGTAATATTAGGCTATAAAATGTGGGGTTAAACCCGAAGAAGTGTTGTTGGCCACGGCTTTTTGGTAAGTCTAGTGTCCTCCCGCTTGTTATGTTTGAACAAATTATTGTGCAAAGTTTGCATTGTTTGGGCCTTACTTACTTATTTGGTATCCGATTTTCGTGTAGGGAAACCGACCAAACTACGTTATACTTTGTACAACAGCGAAGGAAGGGTCACGGAAAGTCCAAAGGACTGTCATCATTGTTAGTTGGAACATTGGACAGTGTACTAGACACTAAACCTGCCCCTTATCGCATTTTGCACCAGACCCCGTCATCGGAAGTTTACCACGGTAATCTAATGGCATATTTTCAAACCTTTACAACAATGTTACATTGACACCTTTTTTTCATTTTGGATTTTAATTTATAGTTATTGCCTGCGCGTTGTCGTTGGAAGAAATAGAAAGAGATTGGAAATGGCTGTTTGATAATGTTCTCCCGACATTACACTCGTTTGACAAGGAAGATGAAGTTACGGAGTTCGTATGTTGTAAAATTAAATCTATTATTGCAACAGAACAGGAAAGTATTACCGAAGGTGAGGAATATAAATTATGTACTTATTAAAGAGACATTTTGCTAATAATCATCATTTGCGATCATCGCTCATCAACAATTTACGCCCTCTACTCGCATTGGTCCAAGTTGATTGTCTGATTTGTGATGTTTGATTTATTTTCTAGACGAAGACACCAAAACCTTTAAATATACCATTCACAAGTTCCGTAAAATATTCAATATGCCTAAAGAAGAGAAATTGGTTAACTATTATGCATGCACGTAAGTTTACTTTGATATTTAGAGAGATAATTGCACAATGCACACAAAACTCATATTATTATCACAAACATAATTCTATTGTTTGAATTACAAAGATTTTATGACGGCATGAAGTTTTGTTAGTATAAACAGCTAAACAAGGTTATCAAACTTTGTTTAAGTATGACTGATCATCTTGCCTTCATGGGATAAAAATGTTCAATATTCACTGCACTTTGTACCAATGCAGTGCCATATGCACCATTGGGTGCGGATAAAGGAGAGTAGTAGTAGTATGTACAACATTTAATGTGTACTTCATTGCTGTAGGCTATACAACAATGAAGTACAAAAACTGACAGTAAATGTTGAGTGCCCATATATTGTGACTGTTATTCGATTACCAGTATCCATAATATTTAAATGCACATTTCTTCTTAGCGCATATAATTTATTAGATAAAATAATTTTTTGTATCTTTAATATTTATTTCTTTGAAATACAGAAACCTTGATAAGAAATTTCAGATTTCAGTAATTTTGTGTTTATCATCATCTTCTTTTGATGTTTCCTATTTAGGAAAATGGTGACAATACTTTCTGATTTCTTCAACTGTTTTTTAGAAATTATTTTCAATCGGGAAATCATTTTTGTGTTGATCCTGCTGTACAGTCATAACGATGTTTTAATCATAAGATTCTTTCAAAGAAGTTGTCAAAAAACTGTGAGACACGAAAAACCTAATATGTTGAAAAGAATTATTATATCTTTGAAACTCAAAAATCCCACCTACTTTCTTGTGAAACAGCCTGTACCAATGACAACATTTTGAGTATGTCCAAACAACTGAAATTGTTAATTATTTCTCAATTTATTGATTATTTTCTGTAAAGTAAGTAATTGGGTGTGAGATTTTTCGGTCTAAGTTTGTTGGGGGATGAATCTCAATATCTTATAAGCATTGACAATATAGCAATGTTCACCTAACTGTCATCATCATCATCATCATCTCAGCTCGTTGAGGTCCACTGCTGGACATAGGCCTCCCCATGCCGTCTCCACTCCTCCCGATCCTAACTGTATTTTGGAAAATTGTTTCAGCTACTGGACAGGAAAGATCCCGCATCAGGGGTATTTATACCTGTCGGTGAATCACGTCTGCTTCTACGCCTACATCCTGGGCAAGGAAACCAAACTGGTCATACGGTGGGCGGACATCACGGCTCTCAACAAGTCCAACAACTTCCTGTCTTCCGACTCTATTCAGATACACACCAGAGACAAGCAGCACTACTTCTCCATGTTCCTCCGTATGCCGGAAACCTTCGCCCTGATGCAGCAGCTCACCAATATGGCGGTAAAACTGTAAGTTCAATACCATGCAGAGCCTAAACCGCAGTTAAACCAAAAACACTTACGGATAAACTTGGCCAAGAGAGACCATGGTATTGGCAATACAGGGAACTTTACCAACATAGGCCCTGCAAATACGGTTAAGCAGGCTATGTATTTGCTTTTACTGCAGTTTAGGTTCTGCACGGCAATATACATGTTGAATTATCCAATCAATTTGGGTAATCAATTTTAAAAAAATATTTTATTTACAAAAAAATTTAAAAACAGTATAACAGTTAGTATGATTAGATATCAACAAAACAGTTGTATCCGTGGCAATCCTGCAATACTGCGTAATTCTTTTACTTATAAGTTCTATAGGGTAAAAAGCTTTTTTATTAGAATTAAAATATCAAAATAATTTTGATATTTTTTTTTTTTCTTATTTTTTTTTTTATTTATTGAAATTAAAATCTGTTACAAAACATAATATATCTAAACATATTGTTAGTAATTCTTCTTTTAATTCTAAATAATGTGTATGTTCCTATGTATTCTAGTAATATTTAAGGTTATTATAAATCCTGATTATAAGTGCATTGATGGATCGATTTTTCAACAAAAATCTGATAGTTTCACAGTATCCATCCAATGCCATAATTACAGAATTTTTGTTTTAATCAACAGACATCTTTTTTTAAGTATGTTGTAGAAACGTCTAATTTGCTTCTAAATACTGAAATAATTATTAAAAGTCAGAAAGGGAACTGATTACTATTACGCATTTATTTTGACAGTATTCAAATGTTATGGAATATCTTGGAGTCATTATCACGGCCAATTGTATTGATAGTAAAATTATCTGGAGGTCATTGACAATATCAAACTGTATTAACTTTACATGAACACCGGATATAATTTGAAATTTAATCAGGGTCGATTAAAAGAGATTGACTGCTCTCGCAAAGATTTTTTTTATGAAATCGGGTAAATCTAAATTGAGAATTGAAACACGGGTTTACCCTAAAAACAAACCAAAAAGAATAAATAAGAACTGTGAAAATCTACACATTAACAATCGTTTTGTTTTCAATGCTGTTTTTAGGACTAGGGCTTGCTGTAAAATTAAGGAAAAAAATCTGATTGTAATCCACATTTGTTTCTGTTCATTTTCATTAATACATGAATTGTGATTTTTCTTTTCAGTTTAATAGATGACAAAGATGGCGGCTTCAACGAAGACAAGGACCTGCTAACCAAGCTGTGCAAGAACGTGCAGAAGCAGCCGTCGTTCCTCAAGCGAGACCTGGACGCTCGCAAGCACACTGCCGCCTTCACCCTGAAGTTCCGACTTCCGCAGGACGAGAAACTCGACGGAACTGTCGAGTGCACACTGTGGACTCCGTATAATAAGAGACACAACTGGGGCCGGCTGTACTTGTCGCAAAACTTCTTGTGTTTCGACAGCAGGGTTAGACATGCTTTGTTTTTGACATTTTACTCTTTTTTTACCATACTACCAAATTTTTCATTTTCTCCTTAGAATTTAACATTACAGCTATCGACTAGATGCGTGTTTGCATTGTCTTATTTTTTTAAATATTTTATTTGTTAAAGAGGATAAATAAATTATTGACGTGATAACGTCTAATAAATTCGATGAACGCCGGCTGCACACACGAAAAAGCATTACTCATTGTCACGTTCCGCCTGAGCAAAGTGTGCAAGCGAGAGCGCGGAACAAGCGATAGAGAGGCACGATCGGCCTAAGCGTTCGGTTTGTGACGCATCTATCTCTCTTCCACTCCATCGGCCGATGCGTCCGAGTAGAAGGGAGACAGCAACAGCACACAAGCTACAAAGTGAAAGTGAAATTAACCAGTGCAAAAAAATGATAATTAATGGAAAAAATAGTAATTTTCAATTAACTCCTGCTTTGTTTTATACAAAATAATGATAATTCAGTAATAATAATTCAATTCAATTCATAAAAGTATGCTATTTTTTATCAATGTTTTCTTATGACGTAAAATTATCGTCCGTAAACCAACTTTACAGACAACCAAAAGTTTTTTAACACATTTTAGATATCGACTAGATGCGTATTGTCTTATTTTTATAAATATTTTATTTGTTAAAGAAGATAAATATATTATTTAAAAAATAAGACTGCAAACACGCATCTGGTCGATATCTAAAAAGTGTGAAAAAATCATTACTCTAATGTTAAATTCCAGGGAGAAAATCGAACGTTTGTATGGGAAAGCGGCTGTAATATGGTATCCTCACAAGTATAATGATAATTTCAGGTGTCTCACCTGGTCCGGCTCATTCTGCCCTTGTCCAGCGTGCAGCAGGTGGAGCGGGCGGACGGCGGCGGCGGGGGCGGGGGCGGCTCCAGCGGCGGGGGGGAGCGAGCCTCGCTGCTCATCACCACCTCCCACAACTCCAGCTTCCTGCTGTCGCACCTCCACGACCGGGACTTCCTGGTGCACAAGCTGTCGGAGCTGCTGGCCAAGCTGCCGAGGTAGGATACAGACACAGTGTAACTTCCATATAGCAAAGTCGCTAAATCCCATCCAAAACGTTTGTTAAATAGATAATTCACTGCATACAAGTTTTTTTAATTTAACTTAGAAGAATAATTCATTTAACTTATATCGAATCTAATTTACATGAAATATGCCTTGAAATTCGCTGTTTACTGAAAAAAATTCATTGAAGGGAATTCGTTAAACATTGTGTAACAAAAGTCTATGTACAAGCGGAAAACCAGTGAATCTACGTCATATTTGGAGTCGATTTTGTAGATTTTTTTTTTTTTATTTGACTCATCTTCTTCTTCTTCTTCATCAGCCATTGTTCGTCCACTGCTGGACATAGGCCTCCCCCATATTGGTCCACTGCTTTCTGTCCTGGGCCTCGAGCTGCCATCTGGATCCTGCAGTACTTTTTATGTCATCTGTCCATCTTCTTGGTGGTCTTCCTACAGGTCACCTTGCAGCTCTAGGTCTCCAGTTCAGCAGGCGCTTCGTCCATCGGTCCTCATTCTGGCGTGCCACATCTCCAGCCCATGTCCACTTCAGCTGGGAGATAGCTTTTATGACGTCTATGACTCTAGTCCGTCTTCTTATCTCCTCGTTAGTGACATGGTCTCTTAAACTGATGCCGAGCATGCTTCGCTCCATTGCCCTTTGCGCTACACGGAATTTACTGGCCGATTGGATAGTCAGTGTCAATGTCTCAATTTGACTCATAGTTTTCGAGAAAATTGAGTAAGAAGTTTAAATTTATTTCCAGAAATTCTTACAAATTATTATTAAATATTATCTATTTAGTCAAATAACAACTATGCACAAGAAAAACAAAAGCAAAAACTTCATTTTAACATGAATTTGTACAATTTTACTTATTCTATGGTACTTATGAAAGCTTTGAAAGAAGAAAAAAAAAATTTTTTGGAGCTCAGATTCAAAAGTTATATTATATTCACATTCGACTCCAAATATGTTGTAGATGAGTTTTGTTACTTCATGTATAGAAGTCAGTATGTGGATGTTTAACTATAGTTACATATCCTGTCCGGGTAGCAGTTGTCAACTATATTGGAAATACATATGCCTATTTATCACTAATACCTGGCTATTCACTTGGCCACCGATTGTGGACCTAATGGATTTTATAAAAGTTCTTCCAACGTCAATAGTAAGAGATAACAAAAGAGTTGGTGGCTGTCCGTCGCCCAAGCTAATGCGTATTTCAAAATAAAAAATATCCTTTAATATTGCAATTTTTATAATTAAGTACATTTTTCTCAAAGGTGACTGTTGTTTCTCTTTAAAAAAAAATACTTTTTTGTTGATTTTTTGCAGAGATAAACCCAAAACTGTACTAAACGTCAGCACATCAGCTAGTAGCAGTTGGAACCCACAACCCCCTCTGATGACTCTATTTAAAACGTACCCCTCGGCCCATATAAGACAAATACAAGAAGAAAAGGTATAGAAAATGGGATATCTTCTAAATTTTTTATAATCTTCCCACGAAACATCTATAATTTAGAAAGATTAGTTTTCAATATTGCTTTTTTTTTTTCAAAATATTACGTCACTTTCCTATTAGCTCTTATACCATATATAAATTTCTAAATAATAATACTGGGATATAGACAGAAAATGATCTCGGTAATATACCATAATATTTTTATTGGAACCAGGAATGTTACACAATATAAAATGAATGTAAAGCAATCGCTTAATCCACCCGATGACATGTTATATTGAAGAGTGTTCCATATTCCTGTCTTAAGAGACATCTGATGAGATTGAATAGAATCAGTAAATAGTATTCAACATGATTGTCTATCCTCTAGGAGAAGAAATGGGAACAGCACATGTCAGAAATGGGTCGCGGCGTCAGCATGTACCGCACTTCGGACGGCGGTGAGCTGGTGGTGCGCGGCATCCCTGACGCCCTCCGCGGCGAGCTGTGGGGCGTGTTCTCCGGCTCCGTGCTGCGGCGCGCGGCCAACAGGGACGAGTACCGCCGCCTCGTCAGCCTCGCGCTGGCCGGCCGCAGCCAGGCCAACGACGAGATAGAGAGGGACCTTCACCGATCCTTGCCTGAACACCCCGCCTTCCAGAGTGACATAGGTACGCCCAATCTACACACATACTGTGGCTAACAGGGACAAGTACGACAAGACGCCGCCTTGTCAACAAGATAGAGAGGGACTCGACCCTTCATGCTTAACTCGACAGCCCCCTTGACACGAGTGTTACACATGACTTGGGTCTTGCCAATATTGATTTTTAAACTTATGTTTGTAGAGATCCCCAACTGAGTCATCAATAAGGGGGAGATAGATATTTCTTAGTCTGACGGAATCTACATCCTCAAAAATGGGGCAAGGACTCTGCCCCACTCCGGTGGTGACCTCAAACTAATCTGAGATAACATCAATTATTTTTTGGCATTCGCTATTTAATATCCATCCGCTGTCGAATTTCCAGGTATATCTGCTTTAAGAAGAGTGCTGTGCGCGTATGCCCTCCGCAACCCTCAGATAGGGTACTGCCAAGCCATGAACATCGTGGCGTCCGTGCTGCTCATCTACTGCCCCGAAGAGCAGGCCTTCTGGCTGCTGGCCACCATCTGTGAGACCCTCCTCACCGACTATTACAACACCAGAGTGATAGGAGCGCTGGTAAGTCCTGCTAACTAACCATCACGCCATTTCTCCGAAGGGGTAGGCAGAGAGGATAGAACGCCACACCACTCTGTCCTGGCACACTTCTCTTGCTTCCTTCACATTCATACATCTTCTCATGCACGCACGTCGATTATTCCGACTTCTTACATGCCCACTTTCAAGCACTTGTTTTTACTTGATCATGCCATGTCTTTCTCGGCCTTCCTCGATTTCTACATCCAGGCGCAGTCGCAACATATATTTTTTTAGCCGTTCTTTCATCGTCCATTCGCTCTACATGACCGAACCATCGTAAAAGACCTTTCTTCATTTTGTCGATAATGCTTATCTCAGCCTTGCACTCTGCTCTAATTTCGACATTTGTACATCTATCATATAGGTATAGTCTTACCACACATTCGCCTGAGAGATCGCATTTCGACTGCATTCAATCTACTTTCGTCCTTCTTTTTCCAACACCACGCTTCACTACCATACATAAGGGTTGGTACCAGAACTCCATTATGAACTGCCAATTTAGCCTCTTTTGATAAGCACTTATTAGATATGACCGACTTTAGCACCATCAACTGTCATTTGAAGAATTCTATGCCCTCCGCAACCGTCAGATACAGTACTGCCAAGCTATGAACATCTCGGCGTCCGTCGTACTCATTTTTTGCTCCAAGGAGCAGGCCTTCTGGCACCTGGCCACCATCTATGATCCTCTTCTCAACAATACTCTTTTTATATAGGTTGACCAAGGAGTGCTAGACGATCTGACTAGGGAGCACCTCCCAGACCTGCACGCCAAGTTGGGACAGTTAGGCATGATGGCCATGATATCCCTGTCCTGGTTCCTCACTATCTTCGTCAGCGTGATGCCTTACGAAAGCGCAGTTCACATCATGGACTGCTTCTTCTACGACGGAGCTAAAGTCATTTTCCAGGTAATATTTACATTTTGCTAACGCGTTATAGTAACACAATATTTTTTTTAGCACCTTTTCATAATAATATTTTCATGCATATTAATTTAATTCGCAAATAAATATACTCTAAATTCAATCTTCAATGAATTATGATGTCGGTTACTACGCAGTGTGAGAATGGAAGTATTCTATCTAAAAATAACATTTTTGGGAAAATGGGCATCATTGTAATTTTCATATTCATATGTTAAATCACCCACAGCGATTTGTATACAAAAATTTGGGTATACTTTTAAAATTATAAAATAAATTTCGGAGTAAGATGGTTGCAGATTTCTTTAACATACTAGTATTCACCATTATTTTGTGAACTTCAGGTGGCCCTTACAATCCTGGAATATAACAAGGATGTACTGATGGGATGTCGTGATGACGGAGAAGCGATGCAGATCCTAGCGGAGTACTTGGAAGGAGTGTACAATGATGAGGCAATAGCTGTTACTATTGAGCCGAGAGCCTCCAAAAAGGTATCGTCGACCCCTCCTTTGTGTCTATAAGGGCCGGTTGTTTGATCAGAAGTAAAAGTTACATCTTACTTTAGTTAAAAACAACCGTCGGTAAGAGTAAAAGTATAAGTTACTTCAGAATGGGTTGTTTCACATCGGTTTTTACTCAAGTTAAAAATTCTCTGGTTAATCGCGTTCCAAAACTAAATAATGATCATTTCTATGGAATGACACAAATTTCATAGTTTTTTTCTATAAAATAAGATGTCAATTCCGTCAGAATAATATATGTCACAAAGCTGTTAGATGGCCGCCATTTTTTTAAACTTATACCCTCTATTGTCGGCGGCTCATTTTTTTAACCATTGAGTATACATTTTGACCACCGGCTAGGAGTAATTCACGATCAAACAACTCACTGTTCAATATTATTGCAAAACTTTTACTTTTACTTTATATTTTTAACTTATACCACTGATCAAACAACCGGCCCTAAGACTGTATGATATGACCATAGTCAATACCGAAACCTGACTTATTACCTTTTGATAAGCATAAAATAATGTTGCGATACATTTTTAAAATTGATATTACCTGTACAGTTTTGACAAGGCCTCATTTAGACAGTAATTTGCATTTAGCAATCTACGATAGACAATAGTGTCCATTACAAGTGCAGATTAGACCACAGGAAACATAAAGCGCCAGTTAACTTCACATGTAGATCTGTATTATTAGGCAATTATAGCACCCATTTCACATAGAGATTGGACCGCGTATCGGCATTTCATGTGATGTGTACTAATTTATAATAAAAATAAATAAAACTGTGCATTTCTCTCTTAACTCGGCAGTTTCCAAACTTTATGCTTCCAAAATTTATCGATTTCGATTGATTGTGGCTGGTGGCAGATTTGAAATTGAAATATTTAGGAATATCATAAAAATTCAAAAAGGCTAATTGACGTTTGTAATTTGGTATTGTTACAGATAGTCAGAGTCCAGACGTTGGTTTACGAGTCATACAGGAGATACGGTGGAATGAGCAGCGAGGGAATAGAGGAGAAGAGACTGAAGCACCGGCTGAAGGTCATCAGTAACCTGGAGCAAGGAGTGGAGAGGAACGCCATACGCAGTATGCTGCAGGACGGCTTCTACACGCAGCCTGAATTGCAGGTTCAATTTACTTGACCATTTAACTTATGGCGATACAATATGTAACAACTCGAAAACTCACTGATTAAGAGTAATGAGGGGGATACTTCACTTTACGAGGTAGAGCTATCAAAATTCCACAAAAGTTTTTACTCCCTGGATTATAGAGGTACAGCATAGAAATGGGCAAAGCTGTGATTGTTTGGATTTAAAAATCTTTACCTACTGTATAAATTTCGCTTTTAAAAAGCTATTTGATTTTAAATTATTTTATTTAACCTAACCTATCATTAACCTACTGTATAAATTTCATAACCTATTATAAAGGATATTGCTTTTAAATAGCTATTTGATTTAAATTATTTTATTAAACCCAACCTATCTTAACCTACTGTATAAATTTCATAACCTATTATCTATGGATTTACCAATAGACTAGTCCTCATAAAAGTTACCTCGTAAAGTGAAGTATCCCCGTAATGAGAGCTAGCAATGCTTATATTACATAAAATACCCTTGCCTTCCAGGAAGTGATATCCGTGATGCGAGAGGAACTGCTGTCTCCGCGACACATTGCCCACGACCGCATGGACAACAGCTCCCCGTGCGACGCCTACCCGCTGGACTTTGTGCAGTTCCGCCAGCTGCTGGCCGCCATGTCCTCCTGGGGGAGGGGCAGCAACGGAGAGAGCCTCGCCGCGCGCATGTTCAAGGTCACTAACTATTCCATCTCTTATCTGGTGGAGATCAGGGTTAAACAAGCTCCCGAGAAATGTGACAAATCCACTTAAGCCTAGTCTTTGAGAGTGAGAGCACATCCGTTGCTTTATTTCTTCATCTAAAAATCAGGCTATTTGGCGGAGAGAAAGCTCTTTTTATATTAGAGTGTAATTACATACACCCAACCGACATCGATCGATGGAAAAATGAAATCGGCTAACGTTGATCGACAGCTCCTATTATACCTAAAGGAACGTCATCGATCGATGAGTGGGGAGGAGGCCGTCGCACGGCAGGTTCTGCGGTGGGACCACGCAACACCCATCGATTGACAATCGATGGATATTGACCCGTATTTGTTGATCAGCCTTCAGCTAATAAACCAATTGACGTCACTCAGATGTGTATAATAACACCCCTAGAGTATACTCTGGGCTGTAAATGTAAATAAGTTATTTTTGTACACTTTGATAGACTTAGATCTGTCTCGTAGATTCGTAGTCTGTAGATTACTTCAGATGCCTATATAATTCATAATAAGCTTTAGTCTCGACAATGACATTCCACTGTTTTGGATCTTGAGTTTTCTGTCTCAGCAATCTCCACCGCCCAGCTCAGCCAACACATTGTCCATGTAACGCCATCTTGACCCACCCAGAGAGTCTGAAGATTAAAATCAATAATAATGATATAAATGTCTTTCTTTACTAGCTGTCAGATACGGGTGACTCCGGCACGGTGAGTGTGCGCGAGTGCGTGAGGTGGGCGGGCGTGGGCGCGCGGGGGCCGGCCGCGGTGCGCGCGCGGGCCTTGTTCTGCCTGCACGCGCCCCCCGCGCTGCTGGCAGCTGACCTGCGCCCCGCGCCCTCGCTGCCCACCGGGGAGGAGGTCGCCACCCCTGCTGTGGACTTCTTCCAGAAGTAAGTGCTCCGAATATTCATTCTGGGACTTAAATCACTGCTACGCACCATTGGGTGCGGATAAGGGAAAGTAGTAGTAGTAATAGACTTAAATCAGTTTTACTAATGTTTTTTCACTGGGATGCCGTTGATGAGTGTTAAATTCCATATTAAGATTTTCTGGCATGATTGATCCTTGTAAACATTTCATTATGGTTTCTAATTGCAGTATGGAAACTCCCGGCACCCCCCTGGAGTCCCCCCTCCTGGACCCGCGCTGCCCTCCCCTCCAGCGCTCCATCAGCGACACGGCGTGCTCCTCAGCTTCACAGCTCCCCGCAGATACAGACAAAGACAGTGCTGTTAGTCGAGCCGGTAATTCTCACTTCCTTGTTATAGTAATAACGTAATAGTATGGAAGCTCCCGGCATCCCCACTCCAGCGCTCCATCAGCGACACGGCGTGCTCCTCCTCAGCTTCACAGCTCCCCGCAGATACAGACAAAGACAGTGCTGTTAGTCGGACCGGTAATTCTCACTTCCTTGTTATAGTAATAACGTAATAGTATGGAAACTCCCAGCATCCCCACTCCAGCGCTCCATCAGCGATACGGCGTATTCCTCCTCAGCTTCACAGCCCCCGCAGACAGAAAAGGACAGCACTATTGGTCCGAGCAGTAATTTTTACTTCTTTGTTGTAATAACCGCATAATCAAAGCGTAAACAACTCACAATCGAGGACTGTTTTTTCAGAACTATAAAAGCACAGTTTCCATCTTGTTCTTCCCTCCGCTCGCTGGCGCTGGACTCGGACGGCTCTGGCCCCCGCAGCCCGGGGGGCGAGCGTCCCCTGCGCCCCCGCGTGCCCGCGCCCCACGGCCCCCCGCTTGTGCTGCCGCAGCCGCACTTCATCGAGCTGTGGAAGACGCTGCACGAGCTCGTGCAGAGTCAGCCCCTGCCGAATGATCAGGAGCTGCAGGAGGCGGTGGTCAAAGTTGGTAAGTCGGACAATCAATAGTCCGCTAATACTATTTTATTTGGAAAATCAGTAGAAAATAATAAAAACACAAGTATTAATGAGTGTGAGAACCGAAGTTGCTAATCAATAATTAAATTCCACGAAATTCATAATTGGGAAGATTAATAAAGGCAGAAATAGATAAAGTTAGCCATTTTTGGATCTGAGGCACATCAACATACGCATTAAAGCATTTTGTGGGGTAGAGATTTTTTCAATGACTTATTAAATAAAAGTGAAAATGTTTTATATTTTTTCACCAATATAATGGAAAAATTGTATTTAAGTATAATAAAAAGGGTTTACAACGCTATTCATTGTTATGGATCGTTTCACTGATTGTTATTTCTGTAATTGTCGTAAAACTACAATAATATCGATGATAGACCGACTACTTATCTTAAACACCATTTTTAGCCAAACACATTTTTTAAACTTTTTCATTATGTAACGCCATTTACATGTATCAATTTAGAAAAGGAAAATCGATTCATATAATATGCATCCTTGTTTAGGATTCAATGTATTACAATAGTCTTCTGCAAAATCTACAAAATGTTGATTAAGATAAATTTACTGTCAACCATCGATATACAAGTAAACGTGATTAAAAAAAATTTTTTTAAGGGATTTTAAAAAATGCAATAAGAAACTAAAATTCCAGTTTAAAAAATCTGCATCTGTGTAAACCTGGAGCTGTCCATAACTTGTTCTGTTTTAACATGTTTGTTGTCGTTAATTCTTCCTTTTTATTAATTTTGAATCAGTACTTATATTCAAAGATGTAATGAAAAACATTACAATGTACTGTTTCTCATGTCAAGGTACGGACTTACTGCAGATGGGCGACATGCGACGTACTTGGAATTTAGGGAGAGAGGAATCAGTAGACAGCTCAGAACCCCCAACATCCAACCAAGATGCACCGGAATTGCTCACACCGGTAATAGCATTTTTATATTATTATTCAATACACAGTTTACAGTTTACACCCAATAGAAGATCCACTCTAATGAATGCGCGTTTGCTGGTTCAAAGATCTTATCACTGTCACAATATAAGAGACACAATTAGTTTCAAAATGAATGTAAGTTTGTCCATTTGTCCCCTATGCGTTCGTATACTGTTTATCCGATTGCAATAAGTCCGGAGAGTGGTTTTATTCACTCCTGGGAAGGTTCCTGCATTATTACATCTATTTTTTTATTTGTGTAATATTTGCATATTTCAGATAGTTAAGAGACATTTCTGCGTGAATTTTTGGTATGCCATGCTTGTTACAGATAGTACCGTACATCAAGCTTTTAAAAAATATCGTCAAATTAATGCTGTACAGCAAAAGGCGCTAATGTCGTTTTCATCATGTATTATTATAAAGTTTTTCCCATACAATTTATTTTTTGACACCTCGAATTTGCATTTACATTTTTTAACTTTATTTACACCCCAATTCAAACTTTTCTCCTAATAAATAAGTGCGGTGAATCGGTATCAAGCTATCGAGTGTGTTTTTTACCTCCGAAAACTTTTTTTTGTACAAGATTTTTGCGTTTGCATAATCGTTGGTTTTTTCCATTAAAAAAAAATCGTTTGACAAGGAAATTTCCTGGACGAAAACAGCTCTGTGGGGGGCTGTTTTTTGCAATAAATAGAAAAAAGACAAAATTCACATTTCAACGACACCTAAAAATCATTTCTAGCTGGGAAAATAAGGAAATTATAACGTTTTCAAAATTATTTTTTTTAGTATGGAATTTTTTTTCAAGGCCATATATTCCATATACTCAATTAAAATAAGACGGCCACACACAAATGGTTTTTTTTCATAAGAAGTTCCTACCTGGATTCGTATTGAATAAAATTGTATAAAGTTGACCACACACATTTAAAAAATATATGTTTGCATTAGTGTCGTTTTCAAGGGTATTTTAAATTTAGGAGTAGGACAGCCAAGAAATTTATTTGTTTATGCTAAAGACGGAAAAACAAAAAATATAAATATTATAAGTACCCTAAAGCACTTGAAAAATAAAGTCACTAAAATAAAATAAATAACATTTACACTTTTCCTTTATACATACGTCCATCTTTAAATTTAATTAAATGTATTCATCATCGGAAAGAAAATGCATATCATTCCTTCTATTATTCCTAAATAAACAAGATAAATCTTTAAAATTTCAAAGGATATAATATACTTGTCTAGAATTACCTGTTTCATCTGCGGTAGCAAGGCGCCGGGTATCAGCTAGTTATAAATAAATCAAACCCGCAAGCTCATGCATGGTAGCCCAACCACTACACCGCAAGGCGGACATAATTATTTTAAAATGTTTAACTTTTTTGTTCCCACAGATGTCTGACAAGAATGGCAACCCTTCCCGCCCTCCGCTGGACTGGGCAGTGACGCTGGAGCAGTTCCTGGCGACAGTGCTGGCCAGCGACCCGCTGGTGCGCTTCCTCTCCCAGACAGAGGAGCTCTCGCTCGACTCCCTCCGCCTGCGTGGCCGCCTCCATTCCATGTCCAACTGACGTCCCTAGAGACTCGCCACCCAGCCGACTTCACAACTAGTAACGTGACTTCCTATCCCTCCGCTAGACTGGAGTAGTTCCTGGCTACGGTGCTGGCCAGCGATCCACTAGAGACTCACCATCGGCCGACTTCACAACATTCGATCCTTCGCCTTTGTCGCTCGCCGCTCGTGAGTGCGGCCTATTATCTGCGGTTCCGTTACAGTTTCCAGTGGCTTCTCTAAAAGAAATATAAAAACTGCTGCATTGTATTTAGTGTTCACCCCAATTGACCGCCAGTATCCTTTATTTTGAGGTTTTACCGTTATTAAACAAATTACTTTTCTATTTAAATGTTCAAAAATATTTATTGAAAATCGTTCTCATGTAGTTTTTTGCCTTTAAAAAAGTTTACTCTTTAAGATCCATTTCCATTTTTTTATCTTATCCTATCACAGAGAATTTAATAGTACCATGTGCTAAGTATTTTTTTATTGCATTTTGAATATATAATTTAGTTTTATCAGATTTCAAATCATCTGATAAAACTAAATTAGTATAATTTTAGCACAATATAATACAGAATTTGCCATAATTTATGCTGCGTCCAATGCATTGTTTATTTTCTTACGAATTAAAAAATATTTGACTTAAATAATTATATATTTATGTTTCTATTAGAATAGAATGAAGACTTCATAGAATAATAAGCTGTTTGTATATTATTTTTTATATTATTCATTTGAGAATGAAGCGATGATGAAAAATGCTAAACATTTTTACTTTTCATTTTAACAAGTAAGAGAAAGATAGAAAAAATCAAAGTTACAAGTTACAATGTGCATTCATTAAATTCACTTCAGAAAAATTAATAAAATAGCCGTTCGCTCCAATACTTGAAGATGGTATCCATTTGATTATTTCAATGGAAAATAAAAGAAATATCAGACAATCTAATACATAATATTTCTAAAAATTATCACATAGTGTTTTTTACTATCTTTATTTTTGTATTAACTTAGTTGCCATAATATTTTTATATCATTTTGATTTAATTTGATTAAATTCTGTAAGTTAATTGGGTGCCTTTTTGGTGACAAATTTCTGTCGTGATTCATTGGCTGTTCAAAAACATTGCAAAGCTGTTTTTTAGCTATTAATTATCCATATTGAAAATACATATTAATTTATTCTGAGTCCTGTTAATTTAGTAAAACTTGTGTTTATCTATTTGCAGTGATTTTCCTGATATTATTCCAGTTATGCATGATACTGATTATAAATGAATTTATGAATGTGGTAAATATGACTTTCAATAATTTTGTATCAAGCAATGTATTATTCCAATGTAGGTCAAATTGACAAATTATTGTGAGTCGAAATAATGTAGTTTCACAATAATATTTATCAAATATCCCTTTTATTATTTGTTTGAATTTAGGTACACAGGAAGCATATTATGTTTAAATACTTTTAATCGTTACTCTGAATTATTTATACATTTCTTATTTTTTAGTTGCTTAATAAAATTATAACTCGACATAATGATCTGTTATCATAATTTAAAATCCATAAGAAGACATAGACAGTCAGTGAAGATTATTTAACAAATAAAATTAAATTTTTTCACCTCCAGAATCATGTATTTTGTTTATTAACACATGCATTTATCTTAGGCAATAGAGATTCTCGTTTTGATTTAAGATGGCAGCCACAGGATGTCGTCAATATTTAGATATTTACATATTACCTAGTATTTTATTAAACATTGTAATAATTATGTATAATATGAACTATTTGTACTAACCCTAGTCCATAAAGTATAGTAAGTATGTATTCTGCTTGTTGTTTCATAAGAAAAATGTATATTATTGTTATTGTAAAGTGATTTTTGATAAAAATGGTGCTAAAGCTTTCTGGTTAATTTCCATGGACTTAATATAAATATTTGGATGTTTTTGATTTGCAAAGCATCAATGTTGTATTGGGATTTTAGCATCATCTACAAAGTTAGGATAGGAAATAAGGTTTCCTTTTCTTATTATTTACAGATTAGGATCCAACATTTTTTCAATGTTCCCGGGGATTAACTTTCGCAGTACAAATCTTTTACTATCTGCAAATTAAATGTAATAAAAAGTAATACATGGCCATGTTATATAATATTTTACACAGGTCATAAAATTGCTAATATTATTATTTGTTCTTTTGACCCTTTAACTTAGATTCCAACTGATTTATATGTGGCGATGTTTTAACATAATTTAAATATATTGTTATATATGTAAAAAATTAGAAAGGGCTTACTTTGACAAAGTTTGTGATATTAAAAGCGAGTTTAAAATGATGTAAGCTTTATCATTTTTTCTGCTAACATTTATTTATGTTGTTCAAGCGCCTCTTTAAACCAAAAGGGCGATACCTCAAATTTTGTAAAATAATTCCATTTCAATTATAAGATGGTATGGCGAAAATATCAAAACATAATTCAAGTGTAAATAAAAGGTTTTAAGTAAAATATACTAAACTGATGAGTTTTTTTAAAAAAACATTAATATCCTTGGTGTTTTTTCAAGGCAATTTCCTATTATGGAGCCATAACCGTCCAAAGAATCTAAAACGCGATCATTTAATAAAATAGAAATAAAAACTTGCAGTAGTTTGAACTGAGTTTAATTTAGATCTAGCACAAAAGTATTCGATAAAACAGGTTTTCTTCTAACATTTTCCAGGTGTTATAAAGTTATTTCAATCTTCATTAGAAACTGCCAATGTTGATGTTAATTGAAAAACTGCATTCATTCCCAGTACCTACCTAAAATATTAATATATAATTATAATTCTAGCGTGTATCTTAATTAAATAAAGACTGTTTAGATTTTCTTATATCATGTGTATAGCTATCATTTTTGCACCTAAAACAGCATTATTTATAATAATTTTTTAAATCAGATCTTGTTTGCTTTTTTAATAGTTTTGAGAAACATTGAAAAGTTATCAACAGCTTGAAAATAAATTTTGGTTCTACAACCTCCAAAACTAGCGATGACTGATTGAGGACAGACAATTTTACATTTTGACCATTATTATGTGATTATTAGAATGTTAATTATTATTTTTATAGATAATTTATAGAGTTATGTCATTAGTTTGTAAATATTAAGATTTCTGATTCAAATATTTTGTTTAGTGTTTTATTTCCATGTGTAATCCTTTGGCATTTATAGTTTATGCAAATATACCTATTTTTACCATTGCAGTTTGTTTGAATTCTTCACTTATTGTAATTATTTTCCTAAACATATTTTTCTTCATTTTGGGTCGTGTTCAAGTTAATACTTGTACACAAATCTGGATTTTATCCCAAGACGGAAGTAAGTATATATTTTTATTTTATATCCCTGCAGTGATGATGTACATTTTTTTCAAATTCAGGAATATAAATATTCGAGCGTTTACAGGGCTTATGACCTGTCATTGGCTGGGTTAAGTGATCACTTTATGTACTACAACATTCCCCATTCCGCTTATTAGCGACTATACACGCCAGGTAACATTTTTGATTTTGTATATGTGCTACGAATCGAGAATCATCCACCAGCGAGTTGAAAGCTCCATCTATGCATTGATATTGAAGTTAAGTATTTATTAGCAAATTACTTTATTTTTGTAATTAAGACTCTTCTGACGAGTTAAATTAAGTTCGCCTGCAGATGACTCTGCAATTTATTTTACTTATATTTAGACCAGGAATTTTATACAACATTTTGGGTCGTGTTCAAATACTTGTACATAAATATTGTTGACCGAAAATTGCTCAATGAACTTTTCGACGCCTCCTACGTATAATATCGTAACCCACAAATCGTCGATTTTGAGTTTTTGGTGGATTTCGTCTGTATTTAACTATCTTTAATTCTACCAAAACAAAAAAAATAATTTTGCCAATAATAAGGGCTTGTCCGCCTCGTAGCATAGTGGTAGTGCATTTGGCTACCGTGCATGAGGTCGCGGGTTCGATTCCTGTAGGGGGTCGACATGAAATATTTATTTACATGTGATTTTCATATTAATATTTCATGTGTGATACCTTGGACTGATTCTGAAGCGTAAGACTGATCATCCTACCTTCGTGTAATAAAAATGATCAATATTCACTGCACTTGGTGTACCGATGCAGTGCCCTATGCACCATTGGGTGCGGATAAGGGAAAGTAGTAGTAGTAGTAGTAGATAGACCTTCCAAAGTGTCACATATGGCTTTCAGTACAGTATAGGAGGGTCCCAGGGTCCTGATTACAAGCTTAACTTCATCGATATGTATCGCAGTTGTGACACATAGTATGACAAAAATATCTTTACAAAATTACATTATTCTGAACTTGCACAGGCATATATTGGAATAAAACTCTTTTTTTCTACTGACATTTTTATTTATTATTTATTTACAGCATATTTACGAATAATTTACATAGTTGGGATTGGTCTCAATAACGAACTTACAGAAAAATATTTACAAAAGATTAATAATATAATTAAATAATTATACATACACCTAATCCTAATGGAGACTCATTAGAAGTTGGATGTATGAAGGTACTGACAATAATAGTGACTGCACTGTTCTAATCTACTTCTCATTATGTTGAACAGAAAATATACGAGGAACAAATATCAATCATATTTACAATTAGACAATAATCAAATCATATAAAATTCTAAATAAATTAATAACATCTTATAATCTAAGAATGGAATATAAAATTCAATGATCTTGTGAAAATTAAACATAAACACACTCGAATGACAATAGATAATAAATAATATTTACCCACAATTCTTATAGTATTTTGGCTTTATAATTTAAATAATTAAATGTAGGTAAACTTCTGCATAGATAAAACTTATTTTTCAGTGGATGGGATTGGTACTTTTGAAAAATATTTTCTGAACATGTGGCGTCGTAATAATAAATATGTAACAAGAATTTATTACACCAATGTTTTCAAGCAATTTCAATGAACATACAATGTATCTACTCTTATTAAGAACAATATTTTTATCAAAAGCCAATATAATATCGTATATGCCTAAATAAAAAACATAACAATTTGGAATGAAAAAACACATAATATGTGACAAAATAACAATAAATTACAAAAATTCTAAATACCAAATATGGAAAATACATGCAATAAGTGGGTGTTTTTTTTATATGTACCTAGTACCTACCTAATGATAATTCTGATTCAGGAAATATTTTGACTAAAAATTAGTCTGCTAGATACATTAGTGCGGAGAGTAAAAATAATAATTATCATTTTAGGTATAGGTATTATCTACTTACATTATTTTTTTTTATATAAAATTTACCTTTGCCAAATTATTCAAAAAATATAATAATTTAGTAAGCTACGTTTTGTAATTTGAAAAAATTGCGAGACTATGAGCAATCTTTTACTTTTTGTACATTGTCAATTTTTTTTCAGAACTATTATTAAGATTTATACAAGAAGATAGTTGACTATACAATAACATTCTGTTTATTTCACAATACTACTATGTTTATAATATATTCTATGAATGGGTTGAAACTACAATCGGAAATATTTACAGAATGGAGATAGTGAGGTGTGGTGTTCACCACAGGGTGGAGGGGGAGAAGGGGAAGTGTCACGTGACGTCAGCTAGGCGCTGCTGGTCCCTCGGCCTGAAGAAGCGGCCGGGGGGGCGCCCCGTGCGCGGCTCGCGCGGCCCGTCCTTGGGCGCGCCGGGCAGCGCCGGCGGCGGCGCGGGGGGCGCGGGCGGCGCCCCGGTGTGCCGGCCGTTCACCTTGGGCGGGTAGTTGTTGTTGAGCGGGGGCTGGCGTGGCCAGGCGGGGCACCTTGAGCGCGGGCATAGGGGCTGGTGGTGATGGTGACGCCGATCTTGCCGGACTCCTACTCCTTGGATAAGCACCAAACCATCGGCCTTGCGCTTGGCGCGCCGGCGTGCAGGATGGGCCGGTCCTCGGAGGAGGACGAGGAGGAGGGCGAGGGCGGGGAGCGGCGCCGGGGCCCCCTGCGCCCGCCCTCGCCCCGCCTATTGTGCTGCTCGAAGCTGTGGATGAGCCGCGCGTCCAGGATGTTCTCCTCCGGCTCCCATGTATTGTGCTTCGGGCTCCATCCGTTCCATTTCACGAAGTACTCCACTTTGTTCTGAAACAAAATAACAACAAATTTATGTTTGATTCGTTACAATATTCATTTGCAAACTACATAACAATTCACATTGTCGCGTCTAACGAGGGTTCGCGGTTTAGGTTTGCAGTAGGTTGATAGTAGGTAACAGATGGGAAAACAACATTCTGTCATGTCGGTTACGGTTACATCCGTCAGATAAGGAGTACCGAGACCCCTAAGCATTAACAGGCAAACTAAACTTTAAATTATTACTAAGCCTAAAATAATACAGCTACATAGTTTCAAAGCTAAATAAAAACGCAGATTTGCTTCTTTACGCCAACCTCAAACCAAAAAAATAGGCCACCCAAGTTATTAAGTAGGTGTTTAACACATTCTTGAAAGCACCACGGCGCGGCGGCGGAGTTTTATTTACATCCCCTGTACTGAGTATAAGTAATTCAGGTATCACGGTACTTAGTAGGTACCGTCATACTTCATCCTTAGTGACGAGTAGGTACCAAAAGCAACCCAGCATCTACCTGGCCAAGTTTCCCAGAACTACGAGTGGAAGAAACTTTCGGACCTTTTTGTGAAACTTTTCAACCGTAAACAAGCTCAAATGTTAAATGCAATATTCTAAGCATGGTAAGTAGTAGGTAGTAGTAATTAGAACATTAGTACAAGTAATACCTAGCAGTTGTATGGAAGGAAATCTTTCTTTAGGTCTATCTAACGAACAAAAATAGGTTTAGATTAATTTTATATTTTTGCTCTGTGAATGTGTCGGAAGTTACTGTATGAAAGCCAGAGTGGTATGGCTTGCCTACCCCTTCGGAGTACGGCGTGATGGTTAGTTATTTTTCCACTAAACCTAAAAATATTGCAACTCTTGTGATCTCGTGCCCATCAGTACCCAAGTACAGAGAGAACAAAAAGTAGATAACTCAAGTAAGAGTAATATAAATTAAAGGCATGGTAAATCAACGATAGCGTAAAGCAATCAATTAAATCGGCATGAATCAGTTCATTGTTTTTAACTCACATTTTTGATAATCGGCATTAGATAACCATAGCAACACAACTTTGAAGACACACAAAAAAACTTTTGACACGATCGAAAACAAAAAAAAAAACACAAAAGATATTCGCTTTCAAGGGGTGATTCACCAGCGGGTTTACACTGAGACGGTTACTTGCGAGAAAGGGAAGATCGTCCAGCCAACTTGAACAAGTAACTCAAGTTATCGTCTGACGTGGTACAATGTTCCCCGCCGCCGGATAAGAGTTGACTGAAGTGAAGTTTAAAGTAACCGACTCGCCAACTAGGGACTAGGGACTAGGGACCGGTGTGAAGGGTCGGTTGGGGATTTTTTACACAGAACTGCAGTACATAACGTCAGTAAACGGACTTATGTATGTATAGAAGCACGAACACTGTACTGAGATAGGGTGCGCTGCGTTGGGGTCCTCGCGGGACTGCTCTACATCTAGGGGGCGCGGGCGCGGGCGCGGGCGAGGGTACATAAGCAGACTAGCTACATAAATATATCGAATTACTCCACCGGCGTCGGCTGAATAGTAACGACAAAATTTAGCGCAACGGTTGAGAAGTTTTTTGTTATAGTATTGGCAGACCTGTACATGGTGTAACAAAACTCGATGTACAAGCGGGAGACCAGTGACTCTACGTCATATTTGGAGTCGATTTTTGTAGATTTTTTTTTTGTTTTGTCCCATAGTTTTCGAGAAAACTTTTTTTTATGTATATTTTTTTGCAAATTGTTATAAAATATCATCTATTTGGTAAAATTTTTAGTATCCATAAATAAAACAAAATAAAAAACCACAAGAATTTGTGCAGTTTTACTTAATCTGAGGTAGGTACGAAGGTCTACTAATGAAAGCTTTTATGAGAAAAAAAAAATATTTTTTTAAAAAAAAATCTCAGATTAAAAAGTCCACATACGACTCCAAATATGATTTAGATTCACTAGTTTTCGAGTTTTACTACGAGTTTTGTTCGTGGGAGTGGAGATACTAATTAGGTGAAGTCAATAACAAGACGTTAAATTTTATTATTTCTCGATTTATTAAATACTTCGATCTGTCTCTAAATTCGGCATACGTCTAAGAATAATTAATCTGTCGAATTTTTCGAACTACTAAAACATTTTTAAGAGGATTACAAATAAATTGTTAGTGCAGTAGTGCTCCAATGTCTACCGTAGTTACCGTGCATAATATTTACCATATTATTTACAAACTAAAATGTTGTCCCCAGGTACCTACTATTGTGTCAAATATCACTTAAGTTTTAAGTATAGTGAGAAATCTTAATGATATTCCAACGGAACTCAATTAAGGTGGGTAAAATTTAATAAATAATTTAAATTAATTGAATCCAAAATATTGAAGAGTGATTAAGAAACGGTGGTTCACCCTGAGCCGCATATAAATACTTATATATACGTCGCATGTTCCCAGGTATAAGTTGGGTGTATACCCCAATATGCTCCGGCACCCCACCAACACAGGCGCGCGAGCCTCCTCTCTCGTGTTACGTGGCTCACTAATACGGATATGGATATACCTTACGGCTTCCCCACATCACCGGCACACAACGAGTGCATGTTGCACTCTGCACGCTGCAGCTGCCGAACATGGAAACATTGCATGGCTGTGTACAAGAGACAGACTAGACTGCTTAACCCCCCTCTACCCTCTAACGTCAGCTGTAGACAAACGGTCGATTGCGATAAACCATCGACAAAAATCAAAAACTACTTTATTTTTGCTGTATTTTCTACATCTGAGAATAAATACATGTCTTAATTTTCACAGTCTGAGAAAATATAAAGCAAAAACATACAAAAAAATGCAAAAAAAGTTGCCTGCGGGCCCATTTTCGAGTATTTTGAATTGACCAAGGCAATGAAAGATGTGTATTTCAAAAGTTACTTGTCCAATTTTTTATAGCAAAGACGAATTAAATGGCTTATTAAATGAAGCACTTTAGTCTTCTACAAAACAAGTAATCTACAGTCAGTCAAAATAACGATTAATAAACATCATCTAACATCCAATATTTATATATATATAAAGTATAATATATGCACGTTTTTGTAAATATCCTCGTGATAAAGCAAAATAAAAAATGAAAGCGAAAAATCTCCCGCGGTGCCTTTTAAGGTAAGTGTTTCTTTTTTTAATAACAATACAGAACACGTCAAAAGTGACGAAATATTGTGCACTTATTATTGACACCGAATGACGAATGTTAAACAAAATTCATCATTTTTTATGTATTTATTCGTAATTACAGCAATCCTTTTTTGACTCTTACGTCCATCAATCAACAAAAATCCATCTATATGCGTTGTAGGTATTCAATAAACCTAAATAACTATCTTATAAATACAGTCGAATCCAATAAACAACATATTCTCCACATTATCATAAATCATTAAAAACTAAACATCTTTGCTAATGTTAGCCATATACCTGTTGCTCGATCACAGATCAGTACCGATTCGGTAATAAGCGACGTGATAACGATTTCTTACCCATGGATGTTAAACGTTTTCGCGATCACAATGGAACACGCGTTAAAAGTTATCGATCGGGATTATTAAACGAGCGCATACTAGTCGCGAGCCATTTCCCGAGATATATCTTATTCGCACAAATCTTCATTCAATCTTTATTATAATTTAGTCAGTTTTCGGCAAGCCAAATATTGAGAAAAGCAGTCGAAATAATAAAAAATCAGCCAAGCGCGATGATTTGACGTTTGACGTAAGGCCGCGTTATAGCTTGCATCGGCCCCGCTCGGCTCAGATCGGCTATGTTCGGCTATCGATACCACGGTATCGAACGAATGTCACTGTGATCGCTCAAATCGTTAGCAATAGCACGTGAATAGCACGCTTTTAACTACGTCGATAGTTATCTGTGCTTGAGCTACTGTTAAGTTAGCACTAGACAAGCTATTTCAAAGAGAGGTGTCAAAATTTTATGTTCCATTAGCATTTTGCATTGAAAAAAGACAACTATATCTTTCTTCCACTATCTAATACATTTAATCATTCTGTTTCCCTCTAACAAGTTGAGATTGAGTCACTTTTATGACTAGGACTAGGACATGACAAGGAACGGAAGAAAATAGCCTATCTATGTAAAATAAACAATATTGGTTACAGCACCGTTTCCATAGGAACATTAGTTAGCATGGTTAAGGGTTAATTATTTGAAATTACGCATTTTCTTCTCATCGTATTAATAAATTACTAGGAATTCTTATATTTGTAATAATTTCATATTCCTTCGTGTAGGATGTGCACTTTGTGTAGAGTACCTAATCCTGGTCGTCAGGAGTCCTTAAACAAGATATTATGTGATCTCCTTACAAACAGTCGTCGGACCGGATAGCTGTTTCGGTTCCCGATCGTAAACCTGATTTCTTTATAAGGGAGGTATGTAGGCACTTGTGACTGGGAACAGCGATTTTTATTACGGATTCGGAAGGGCAAATTCAATTCATGACGTCAGCGACACTTTCAATAGTTGAAAGTGTTTTCAAACAATTTTCAAAATCATCAAAAGTATAATATAAATCGTTTAAAATACCAAGGTATAATTTTGACGATTCTTAAAATCTGATTTCATTTTTATAAACACAAAATTATTAGTATCGCCCATTTAGAGGAGCAAGGAATCATACCCGGAACCCTAAAAATCCCCCATCACACCTGTTGATGCATAGAGCACTTTTTTACTTCCTATTCGCGATTGAATACAGGAAACTCCTAGCTAGTCCGGACTAGAAAAACACAATTTAAAATAAATTTATATAGAACTTATCAAAAATAATAAGTTTAATATTGTAATCTAGCCTTTATCAGTAATTAATACGTAAAATAATTATTAGATATTGATATCAGTGGAAAGCTAAAGCTCCAATCTCTAACCGTTCATGCGCTTTGTAGCTGCAAAATGAATTGGAGAGGAGCCTCTATCTACTACTACTACTACCACTTTCCCTTATCCGAACCCAATGGTGCATAGGGCACTGCATTGATACACCAAATGCAGTATATCTCAATCATTTGAAAAATTTCATTTCATTCGATTTTGAAAAAGACAGTAGGTATTGTAGGATGTAGGTATTATGAAATTGTCATTTTTATTTGTTGGTTATGTTGGTAGCTAATAAACAAAACAATAAGATTATTTGAATATTGTAGGTACCTAATCCTAGTACCTACCAACCTACGTATCTAGATAATTTAATAAAAAGAAGAACGTGATATTCTCTAGTATCGACGCGTCGATTGCATTGAGATCTCCTCACTTACGAACGTAAATATGGAAAATTGAAGCTATAACCACTTTACTTAACAAATTACATTTCAGATATCTGAGCAACGAGAGTATTTTCCCGCGTCAACACCTTCTCCCGAACAAATTAGGAAATTTAAATCCCCCGATGGGGTTAATTAATAATTTCCCAGCACTCGTGGCCCCTGGCGGCGGAGGGGGGAGGATAATCTTGCCGGGAGGTATTGGGGGTGACGGTGAGGGGTGTGGGTGGCTTCCGCCCCAAGCGCTCGCAAGCGCGAGCCTGGTGCGACGTAGTGCGCATGCGCGAAGCTCCTAATGTATAACTCAAGCACTGGAAACGTGAGAACATTGATGACCACGACAGAAGAAAATGGATACGTGGATAGATACTTAGGTAGGTACACGTTAAAATCCTCATGTGGAATGATGTAAGTACCCCGCGATGTGAAAGTTAGCCTTTCCTAATTTGTTTTTATTAATAAGAGTCTGAAACATTCATACCTACCTCTACATTAAAAATTTGTCACATTGAGTAGGTACGTACATACAAAAATATACCTACAAAGAGTTAAGAAATATTTCCCAATCGTGCAAATGTATATTTGGGCCCTAACTGCCCATTAAAACAGTTTGTTACAAGAATGTTTAATCTCACGAAGCTGAGAGTTGCTGTTTAATTTTTCACTTTTACCGTGGAGCCAGCATTTGGTTAACGAAAGAATTAAAATGAAATCAACTTTGTTTAAACACTAGATTACTACATAAAGATGACAGTAAGTTATAGAACAGTGCAGAAAATTCAAGTAAATAGTAGATTTAGAAAAATGAGACAGGAGACGAATTTAATATAGAATTCATTAATGTGGTCCAAGATGACGGCAAATTCTCATTGCAATTTGCAATATATACCTCTGAAAATAGGTCAGGAAAGTACAGTGATAGCAATGAACTAATTTTATGAATATGTAATGCTTTCCAATGTATGTAGATAAAAAGTCAGTGTATTACGGGTAATCGATAAAATCCGCTATCGTAAAAATACCGACTGCGTATGTATAGAAATAAGGAAAAGCAACGCGAAGTGTAAATACTCGCTTTGCTTTTTAGAGAGATCGTTTTATCGTGGGAGATAAATCAATCTACACCACAACAAGTCATTAGCTGTGGCATTCACTACACAGGAATAATATATTCTTACTTATCACGCGAAGTACATTTCTAGTATCCGCCTACTTTTCTTTAAATAATCCGAATAGCTGTTAACGAATAAACATTGTACTATAGTAACTTATAATTATTATTACTTGAAAATAGTACAATACAATACTTCCTTAATTATTTTTTTTTTTACATTGTGAATACAAACATGCACTGAGAAAACTTGCGTTACCATAATTAAGGATTGCACGTGTTACATACAAATAACTAACGCGATAAATTAACAAAAGATTATATGACAAGTCGTTTGAATTCAAAGAATTTGTCACAAATTTAACGACATCTTATCGATGTTCAATAGATATCTGCATCGCCTGCTTCATTTCTTCAGCAGCATCTAAAAAAAACTGCGAGAAATTAGGCGTAGGTAACATTTTTCTCGGTGTCCAAAACAGTCTTACTGGAATGACATGGGCGCTTCGATGGAACAAGGTCACGTAGATGTCAACTCAGTTTGGTTACAGGGCTGGGAGCATGGAGAAATATCGACATGTAGATACAAGTAAGCTATTTTCTACGGATCTACGTCGATCCAAGGTCGACGTCGACCTCGTACAAAACTGCATTTACGTCGATATTTCCATGCTCCCAGCCCAAATTTGTCGGATTGTTACCGGTGACAAGCGCCAGAACAGCGTAACTCCAAACGGAATCACCAACCTCAAACATGAGGCGAGGAAGAGATATTGCTGAAGTATTATTATTCAGGTAAAGCACACGGGAGGCTAGGTTACCAATCTATGTAAGATCTCAATAGTACATACTCTTGGTAGCCGCATGGGAGGCTAGGATCCCAATCGTACATGCTCTTGGTAGCTGCAAGGGAGGCTAGGATCCCAATCGTACATGCTCTTGGTAGCTGCAAGGGAGGCTAGGGTCCCAATCGTACATGCTCTTGGTAGCTGCAAGGGAGGCTAGGATCCCAATCGTACATGCTCTTGGTAGCTGCAAGGGAGGCTAGGGTCCCAATCGTACATGCTCTTGGTAGCTGCAAGGGAGGCTAGGATCCCAATCGTACATGCTCTTGGTAGCTGCAAGGGAGGATAGGATCCCAATCGTACATGCTCTTGGTAGCTGCAAGGGAGGCTAGGATCCCAATCGTACATGCTCTTGGTAGCTGCAAGGGAGGCTAGGATCCCAATCTTACATGCTCTTGGTAGCTGCATGGGAGGCTAGGATCCCAACCTATGATCCCAACCGTGCATGCTTTTGCTAGCTGCAAAACGCGTTGTGAGCTGTGAGCTACTTTTCTTATTAAACAGCACTTTGAGTTTCGGGGAATTTTTTTGCAAAAAACAGCATTAAATATCGTTCCATTTATTATTTTAAAAGATAAGAACACACCGATTCGCCTTCATAATATCGCATTTGAATACACTTTATAGATTTCATAAACGCTTTACACTGAAATGTATTTTTGCAATAGAAGCCGAAATGCAGAATTGTAAAAACATGTTTGCCAATTTCAATGGCCCACTGGTTGAGATTTGAGATGGCCATTTTCCAGGAAATAGGCAGAAGAAAGGCGGCAAAAAAGATCGAAGTTACAATGGCGGGCTCTTTGTGAATGGGCTGTCAGAAAATGGAACAATGGGGACTTATTACCGCGGGGCCGGGGGTCTGTGAGAGGGGAGAGGGAGGGGTAGTCACCGAGCTTGTGACAGTGACAGTATGGTCACCTCGGGAAAGTCTGCTGGACACGTGACAGCCCGGCCAGGGGTAGTGGAACACATGTCCGCGGTCGATAAAACCCTTATTTCTATACTATTTTTTAACATTTTGTTGAAGTCGAAACTTTGGTTATGATCCTAGATATCACGTGTTTAATAATCTATCGTTTTAGGAATACATATAACGTATTTTCTGGAACAACGAAATTTTTTCATCAAAATAATGTAACATTCGAATACAAAAAATATTATGAATTTATTATATTTAAGGATGTTCAAACACATGTAACCTAAGTTTTTTTGCTCACTGGTAGGTAAACATTAATTCAAAATACTGTTATTGCGGTAATTACGAATCAATTATACGAAATTTTTGATCAATAATTCTTAATCGACTGATGAATCATTCGGCGTAAACACATTTTATTGGGATAGTTTTTCACGTACACTTTTCATTTGTAATTCTTTTTAATTTATCAATATAAATTTTCTTAAATATAGATATAGTTTATCCTTATAATATGGTGCGCTTAAAAACGATAAATTGTAAAATCCATAACACAGTATCAATATGATATCAATAAAATAGTGGTTTGTTTGGTTCAATAAATTTGTCGGGCGCCATTTACAGCGACAAATGAATGATGTAGGAATATGTACAGTGTAATGAATGAACATCGCAAGTCCGATGTTTACTAGGCACTATTAATAGTGCTGTATGGACAATATACCAAATACTCAGCCATTGGCCGCCAGCCAAGTGTTCGCAAATCTCCGGCCTGGGATGGGCGTAGCCAACGCGCAATAAATTATACGAAGGTAATACAAAACCGGATTTTAATGGATTGTAATAAAATTAAGCACTTTATAACGCGTTTGGTAATATTTAGGGATCCGTCTACCGCACGCAGAACGGCTTCTGAAGGTTTCTGTCATGAACGCGGACCGGGCGATGGTTACAGAAGGATGTGCTTTCTATTTGTATCGTATATTGTCAACAGATTGCCTGATGCTGAGGTTGTTAATGTCAGCTTTGTGGTTTGTTATGGTACGAGGTGTAGAGGATAGATGGTCAAGAATGTCAACACTCAAAATATTCATATTCTTCTTCTGAAACTATTCCAAAATAATGCGATTGTTTCGTGGGCGGCCTCTAAATTTGAGTCGATTGCTTGAATATGAGGTTTTGGAAGAGATACATACTTAGAAAGTTTAGCTTGCCTTCGGTTTTCTTAAACTAGTTGATTGCCTAGGCAATCCAAGAAGGTAAAGTTGAAGTGATCGATGAAGTTTAGCAAGTCGATTATCGATACTTTCTCAGTAAATATCATAACTCAAGGAGACTAAACTACTGACATTTCGACTGACCAGAATGTATTATTCTAGCGGGTACAAATAAGAGCACAGTATTAAAGTCATTTCAGGTTTCTGTCTCCTTTACTTTTACCAAGGTTTTGCGGTGTCTATGTCTGTCTGATACATATTATGTTTCAATGAGAAATAACAATTTGAAGCCTCAATAAGCTTGCGAATATCTAACCTTATGATTCGGCTATTGTAACGTCGCAACTTAAAAAGTATATTTATTATTATTATATAAGTACGTTAGAAAACAAGCTACATTCATAAAAGTTATTTCTAGCGAACGTAAAATTTTGTTGGCAATCTCTTTTTTCTTATTCTGTCAGCAAATCTTTTCATACACAGAACATGGTAGTTGAAATTTATATCCATCAATGCAAGACATGTGTGTAAGATAGTATTGATCATACAGATGCGAGATTCAATACATCTGGCTGCCATCCGATCCCGTATGCAAATAATAATCCTCTATTGTTAGTCGACGCGAAACTTTCTCCTTTCCTTTGTAAGTCTTCTAACTCCCTCACAGCTGTTTTCTTCTACTAACTGACGGGAGACGATGCATGGTGGTTAAGTAGTTCTATTCTAATCATTATTTAGGACGTTCACAATGCCACACTGATTTATGGGCATAGCGGCCATCTTGTTATTTCTCGACTATTTCCTATTGGACTGCAGATTTCGTCTGGATTTAAAATTTAAAACCTCAAATTTTGCGCTTTAGAAATTGAATGGAAACACAAAAGAACGATTTTAGTGTTTAGTAGATATTGAAATACATAAGTAGATGGAGAAATTGCACAGGTAGATACAATAATTGACAGTCATCTTAAATATCAATTGTGTAATACATTATACCCCGAGCGGATTTAAGAAGACAATATTTTTAAGGGTTTTAGAGATGAAATGAAAGTGAAAAAATCACATTATTACTCATTACCTACATTTTTTAAATTGATTTTAAAGGTAAAAGTTCATTAATAGTTTAGTAGGCTTACATAAATGAGAAAAAGTGTGCTCCCCTACTTTAAAAAAAATGTTAGGGATATTGGTTAATAGTTATGTCGACTAATTACTTTTAATCGGCTCTAAAGTTATTGTATCGATTGTGCAGAATTTTCATGTGGAATCGTTATTCTACGTTGAATGTACTCAAAATCAGCGTGCCGACAGTAAAAGTTTGCCTTGCCAATGACCAGTTTATTGATAACCAAATATTTCGCAAATAAAAAGTATCTACAAGTTGTCGAAAGCCTTTCCCAGAGGGCATTGCTCAGTTAGAGTTCTCGGTAATCCCCTAAATTTAATTGACCCATCGCATCGCTTCTGCGAAAACAAGACCCGTTTAATTATGAAGTTACCTACTCAGCTCCCGTTGAAACGATTAGCTATTTGTATGCACAATGCATGGTATTACTTATATTCTAAGTTAAAATAACAGGTTTCTGTCAATAAACTGACTCCTAGAACGCGTGGAACCTGAGACCCCATTATAGGACCTTGAAACGGCTTAGACTAAATGTTCATTCTCATTAGAAAACATTCCGATTCGACTAGCCTCTAATACAACGTAATAGAAAATTAAGTTATTTACTAAGGTATGTATCTATGTAAGAATGCGTAATTTCAAACACTCCTATCTTTTTTATTTTGAATTAAGTTAATGAACCCTGTTTGTATAATAAAGTATCTCCTTTTTTTTTTTTTTTTTTTTTTTTTTTTTTTTTTTTTTTTTTTTTTTTTTTTTAATGTAAAAATCAAAAAACGATTTTTTTGGTTCTACGTGATTTTATTAAGTTAGTGACAATTGTTTCGCCTTGTAAGGGCATTATCAAACTGTTTGATAATGCCCTTACAAGGCGAAACAATTGTCACTAACTTAATAAAATCACGTAGAACCAAAAAAATCGTTTTTTGATTTTAACATAAAATATCATGGAGTTCTACAAAATAAATGCCATATCAATCAATAAAGTATCTCCTTATTCTTTCTAAGTAACTGACTAACCATCACGCCGTTTCGAAGAGATAGATAGGTAGGAAGAGATGATAGAACGCCATACCACTCTGTCCTGACACACTTCTATCGCTTCTTCTACATCTTCTCATGCACACACACCGATTATTCCGACTTTTCACAATAAATCCTTCTTGAAAGCGCTGTCAATGTTAGCGGATGGGAGTACGTTAGAGCAGTAGAATGAAATAGATATTATAGAGTTGGTCTATGCTTTGAGCCAGTTGCTAGTTGCTAGCATTAGGAATCTAATCATATAAAATGAAACTATAGGTACTACAGATAATTTCAGTTGGTATCTGCGGATTTCAAAAAAAAAAAATGAAATTTCAACAAACATTTTAATCATGCGGATGGAAAAAATCGTAAGACAAATATTGGAGTAATTTGAAATGTCTTTAAATGACGATGAATTACACCACTCTCTGGTGCAGTGGGTGGTGGTGGTGGTTGTAGGCGGGTGGTGGTGATGGTGGGTAGTGGATGGAGATATGCGATGCTGTACGCCGCCACCCCGAGACCGAATTCCCGACAAAGGAAACCGTCCGGCAAATGAAAAAAAAGACAAATTCCCCGCATTTTTTCACCCGACGGCGTTTCTGGAAAGACTTTTACTAGCCCGGTGGAGGGGGGAGGGGGCGGTAGAAAGAGGCGAGAGGAATGGAAAATTGCTCCACTGAGTAAAAGTGTAACAGAAAAATATTATTGTTTTTAATATCTTCACAGAGACAAAGTTTAAAAGCTATTCCTATAGATATATATAGTGAACATTGTAATAGTATGTGTCTACGTCTACATTACATAAAAAAAATATTTTTCCAAAAAGATTAAGTACATAGAATGAGTTAAACCACATTGAAACATTGAGATAATTTCGTTGATAGAATGATGTTATGGCTAGTTTTTATTTAATGTTTAATGTACGTATTTACTTACTTTTATTAAATCACACTTGAAATAAAGCTCCTATCCTATTATACTCTTTTGTTGGTCCGGTCTAATGTTGTGATCTGATAACCATTAACTTTTTATGACTAAAATATTTAGAAACGGCTTCACCATTTTTACCGTGTTTTTTTTTTAAATTTTGTAGGTAGGTACCTGTCCAATGAATGCTACGAACTAGTTTTACTACCTAAAAAGTAGGCACCTAAGTATAAAAAGTCTATTTCAATCATGAAAACTATTTCGGGAAATCTAACCCAAAGATAGTCTCTTCGCCATTCATCATCATCATCGTACCATATCCGCTCCCTATGTGGAGCATATGGATTCCACAAACTACCTCCAGGCCAAGCGATCGGCCACCAGCTCCCGTCCGCAAAAAACCCTAATCTAATATAAAAACTTATTATAATTGAGCATCCCTCATATTTTATAGAAAAAAAAAAAACCAGCGTTTTGAAAACAAAACATCAAAAAATGTATTCAAATTTGTATTTAAGTATATAAATTTGTCTTATTCAAACGAATAACTAAAAAAAACGCCGAGCAATTCCAAAATTTCTAAATCTAAATATTATATCAAACAAAAACCCTTTGTGCAAAGGGGTCGTATTACTCGATCGCCTACTCGTTACCACGAGCCCGTTGGGCGCGGGGTGAGGTGGAGGGCTGCGGTGTATTGCCGGCGAGGGGGGACCCTCCCCCGGAGAGCGGTGCTGTGTGGGACCCGCTAACCGCTACCTCACCCCCCGGCACACCTGCGGCACGCTCCAAGGCGCCCGCGGACCGCGTTGTCGCGTGGACAGTGGTGGATGGACGATAGACATGACCTCCTCGCGTTTCTGATGCCCGGGGATACCGTCTGCTCCCGGTTAGAGATTAGATGGAGAGAGAGAAGTAAAAAATGGCCAAGTTCCGTTAAGGATCAATAATTAATAAATAAACATGCTAATTTGTTTTTGATTTTTATTATTCAAATAAAAAATGTCATTTACACATTCCTAGACAAGCATGAAGGATGGATTATCATGTTGCTCGATCACAGATCAGTACCGACTCGGTAATAAGCGACGTGATAACGATTTCTTACCCATGGATGTTTAACGTTTTCGCGATCACAATGGAACACGCGTTAAAAGTTATCGATCGGATTATTAAACGAGCGCATACTAGTCGCGAGCCATTTCCCGAGATATATCTTATTCGCACAAATCTTCATTCAATCTTTATTATAATTTAGCCGGTTTTCGGCAAGCCAAGTATTGAGAAAAGCAGTCGAAATATATAAAAATCAGACAAGCGCGATGATTTGACGTTTGACGTAAGCCGCGTTATAGCGTGCATCGACCCCGCTCGGCTCAGATCGGCTATGTTCGCTATCGATACCACGGTATCGAACGAATGTCACTATGATCGCTCAAATCGTTAGCGTTATCACGTGAATAGCACGCTTTTAACTAGTCGATAGTTATCTGTGCTTGAGCTAATGGTTTGTGTTATTTAAGTTTTTTTTTTTTACGAAAACTCGGCAACAAGGAAAACACCATGTCTTGCGGGTACCACGACCATGGACTGTAGAATTCTAGCCGCCTATGTGTGCTATTTGGAAATTTAAATATTTTGGCACTGTTTTAGATGGTTACATTAATGCGCTCTGTTTACGGGACAAAAAACTGTACAGTTTCTTGTTCAGAAATAATAATCAAAGGACACGCTAAATATGTGTATTTTTAAGAGCGATTGTAAGTTATTATCGTTTGTTTGCACACAGGAAATAGTTAATATAGCTTTTTTACGTTTTTTAGAGCATTCAATATTTACTTAAACGTTTACATAAAAAACATTAATTGTCAGGTCAGCCAAACGTCACGCGGACCATTCAATATTCCACACAGTTTCGGTTTATACGGGACAGTTTCCAAACTGCTGTATGAGATTTGCATTACTGCTGAAATTCGCTCATTTCTTTTAGTTACCGCGCATTGTGATTTACCGTAAGAAGTAAACGGTAACTACTGGAAGGTATAAAGTAAAGCCGATTCCGGATACAGCTACTTAGTACCGAAGTAATCCCCAGTCACTCCTTTAGTCCAGTTGAGATAACGTTTCATATTGCCGCGGCCGGCGACTAGCGACTGGCATATCGCGAAACTGACGCTAAATATAGCGGCAATAAAACGTACGTGCTAACCGCTGCGGTTCAGCCATAAAATGGACACCTGTATCACGATTGGATAGATAAAATAGTATTGAAGTGTTTATTATTGCCAACAACTAACTACTGGATAATAATTGAACCCACCAGTAGTTTCATGAATGGGTCTGTTGCGTGATTTTTTGCAGGTAAATTCAGAAAAATGAAACAAAAATCACACAACCATTATAGGTATGTAATACCCGTTTCGCAGTGTGATAATGCAAGAGTTCTAACCTTTAAAAAATGTGATAATGAACATATAAATTACACCTTATTCCATAGCGTATAGGTGCATACTGTAGCGCTAGATTTCAACCCCATTATTTAAACACAATGCTTTCTAACATTGTTTTTTTTAAATAACAGTCTCCAATCATCAAAAGGGAATAAGCGAGTTGGTAATCGTAAAATTTGGTGCCTAATACGAAAAGTTCATGATGACTTTATTGACAGTTTTTTTTATTGAAGCTAGATAGCTAGCTATTTTAATCACTGTATCTAACTCACTTGGTAGGACAGCACTCAGCACAGTATTGTGATTTGAGTTATCACTCCCTCCCCACCACCACTAACCTAACGCCTCATCCCTCCCATTACTAGATCAATGACAGGGATGCAAGGCGCCACGCGCATGGTTCTCGTTCCAAAGGAAATTGAACGTAATTTGCCCTTACCGAGGTGTGAAAATTGCGAGAAAAATATACAGATACGAGAATATAAATCTGTTTTATTATGAAATACATATTGGTAAAGATTTCGTTGAATCCACAAATTTTTTAGTACTTAATTTTCGCATTTCGAGAAAAATGCTGCGCTCAGAAGAATGCGTTTATACCTAAAATTCAACCAAAATCACGAGTAAAAATATTTACATATTAATAAATAAAACACCCTTTTAGTTAGACCACTTGTATTGTTTTATTTCCATTCACCCTGGTTTCTAGCATCGTCAGACTGGATGCTAGCGATAGCGAAACCAGTTACTAGAATAACTATATATAAAGTGGTCTAACTAAAAGGGTGTTTTTATTATTAAAATGCAATTGCACCAAGAAATGTTAGTAGATAATCTCAAAAAACTAAAATCTACAAATATTACATAAGAAATGCAGGAAAGTAATTAATTTCTAAATATTCAAGGAAATGTCGACGCTACGCCGAAGGACAATTCATTGATCGAGTCTTAGTTGCTACCTTTTAAAAATGAAAGCAAAAACTGGGAAAACCTGGTTATGAGAAACAGAACTTGTCTACGGTAATAATTACGGAAACTTAGGATCTATTTTCCTGATTATTTAGAGAAGTCTGGAATATTATTTTTATTTATTGAAACATTTTATCTACATAATCCTACACAATGTATGAAGGTATATGATTTATAAAAAAGAACATAGATAAATAATCGATTAGACGTTAAAAAAAACAAAAATTGCACAAAGGCATGGCCTGTTCGTGGATAACATATAAAATGTCTGTTGTGATTGATTTTTTTTACATTTATGTTCGTACATTTTAGATAGACCACGACTAAAAAGGTTATCACACACCTATAGTATACAGGGTGTAACAGAACTCGATGTACAAGCGGGAAAATGGTGGATCTACGTCATATTTGGAGTTGATTTTGTTCCATGACTTTTTGATTTGAGCCTTTAAAAAAAACATTTTTTTTTTTTTTTTTTAAAGTCTTGTTTTTCCGTACGTTATTCCGGGTTAAGGTAATGAAATGACGCCCCGGGAGCTGAACGCATGTGAGTTGAGAAACCGCTGTCTCCCTCTTTCCTCCACACGAGTCCGAGGCGATGCAACGAAGTATGGAGGAGAGAGGGAGACAGCGCCAGCGGTGTCCTTGACTCGCGAATAGACTTTAATACACGTGTTAATGTTTACATACTAGGTACCAACACAACACAAGCAGATTTGGTAAAGCAGATTTATTTATTCCATGTCCACAATAATCCATCGATGTCTAATGTAAAACAATTGATCGATATTAGTACTAAAAAAATAATCATACCACAAAGAAGCTTCAAGCATCCGATTAATCCGATTTGAAAGATGTCACTTATTGATTTTCACGGAATTTTCGAACTTTCGCTACACTGGACTAGCATAATATCGTAATTAGATATTATTTCATTTTAATTTAAACTTATCACCCAAATATTCGTTTTTTAGTTCGAACGTAATTATACTTATTCGTTTAAAAATACGCCTAAAATGACAACCTGCCCGGTTGCGTCATTATTTGAGGTTATGTTAGACAAACAAACAAACAAAAATGCGCCCCCCCCCCCTCCACAGCGTCAGTGCCGCGATTCTAAATGAGTCGACAAGCCTTCTTCGAATATGAATTTGTACTGAATTCGTATGCGCAGAAGTTCCTGCCAAAAATACAGAATACCGACCCAGAACATATGTTTCCAACCGAAAAGTAACCAACTCATTTCTAAAGACCAGTTAAATTGCAAAGTAAAATGGCTTTAATTCTTATTTAAAATGCGGTTTTTTGTTATTGTTTTCTTTATGAATAGTATTAATTTGATCAAATAAATGATTTGACAACAATTTGCAAAAAATTATGAAAAAAAATAATCAACTTCTAACTCGATTTTCTCGAAAACTATGAGTTAATCATAAAAATTTTATTTCACAAAATCGACTCCAAATATACAGTAGATTCACTGGTTTTCCGCTTGTACATCGAGTTCTGTTACACCCTGTATACACGTTAAATTTATTTTATCTTTTAAGATTTCACTCCTGTGTTGTATGAGTTTCACTAATAAAAAATAAATAATTAAATTAAACCTTGGTATAATGCGAGCTCTACGCTCTGTAGCTCAAGCACAGATAACTATCGACGTAGTTAAAAGCGTGCTATTTCACGTGCTATTGCTAACGATTTGAGCGATCCCAATGACATAACGTTTAATACCGCGAGCATTGACGATCTGAGCCGAGCGGAGCCGAACTAGCGAACTAGGCTATATCGCGGCCTTATGTCAAATGTCAAATCATCGCGCTTGTCGGATTTTTTATTATTTTCGAATGCTTTCTCAATATTGGCTTGCCGAAAACGGCTAAATTTATAATAAAGATTGAATGAAGAATTTGTGCGAATAAGATATACTCGGGAAATGGCTCGCGACTAGTATGCTCGTTTAATAATCCCGATCGATAACTTTTAAAGCGGCGTTCCATTGTGATCGCGAAAACGTTAAAACATCCATGGGTAAGAAATCGTTATCACGTCGCTTATTACCGAGTCGGTACTGATCTGTGATCGAGCAACTGACGATGCTTCTCGCCGAAGTTCTCAGTAAAGTTGACAGAAGTACGGGTAACGTGCAGCGTGACCTACTACACCCCAATTTCAGTCAACTTCGTGAGAGCAGAGAGCTTACAACGTAATGTCTGATGTTATTTACGGCCGGCGCGCCCTCTGTACGCTTGCCGGCGAAGTTTTCGTCTGGACAGGGAGGTGTTGTGAATCTCCCCCGGGCGGGGGCGGGGGGTGCCCCCCGGAAAGTTCTCGCAGTTTCACTCGGCTAAAGAAAGTTCCCGAACACACGAATCGGAAGTCAAGTTTGCCCGTTGAGAAGTTTTCACGGTTTTCCCGCCTTCCCCTTTCACGGGTAGTAAACAATTATTGCTACCCTAATAGGTGGACCCGTTACAAGAAAAACCAGCGCCATTTAAATATGTTAAATTAACAACATTTTGAGTGTGTCAGTAGTAGGTAGGATATAATTCGGTAAGAATCTCACTTGCAATCATGAAGGTTTCTGATAAAATGCTTAGCAATTTTCTCAACGGATGACAGAGCGTTCACATGTGAAGCGTCGCGTCATTTTTACTGTGTATATGGATATAAAATACTAGGTGAAATGGGGAATGTTGTAATACATCAAGTGGCCACTTAACCCAGCCAATGACAGGTCATAAGCCCTGTAAACGCCTAGATATCCATATTCCCTTCCAAATTCTCGTCTCTGTTGAGATGTCAAAATGTTACATTAACTTTAGAAAATAGAGAAAACCTCACGATTCCACGTAATAATGAACTTACGAATAATGTTAATTTTTGTAACAAGTAGGTAATATCATTTCGAATTATTTATATTTACAAAATCTTCAGAATATAGACCAACAAAGGCATATGATAAAAGGGACAATAAAAACTGTCAAATGCATTTCATTTTGAAATTTTTTCTCGAAATGTAACGGTAGGTACATTACAAAAGAACACATCATTGCGTTTTTTTTTCTTTGGTTTTTTTCCTTCGCCACTCGGGTTCGGGGGTTCCGCGTTCTACTACCGGCGAGTTTATTGTGGTAGCTGGTAGTTGGTAGCAATGGTACAATGCGGTGTTCGGGGTACACAATTTGAAGTGGATGTAATTATCCAAAAACGCACGCAAAAATTGTCAAAAAAATGTTGAAAATAGCATTATTTTCAAAATCTTAAACAATGAGTCACTCCTTGTATCTAAGTGTAGTGTTTTCCGGTTTCCGTTTTTAAACCCCCGTAGCCGCGTTCCATGGCATTTTAATATGGAATACAATCTACATACAAGCTTCTATTGCAAAAAAGATGGCCGCCATTCAGTCTCCCTAGAACAGCTGTTAACAGTATATGACAGTTGAGTCGACGGTATATTTTATCTGTGCTTCCCGCGTCAGTTTGCATAGATTTTTGACAGTTTTGTTACTGGCTGGAGAAATACCATGGCCTTAAACAACCGTTTTATGACGTCACTCCTGCAAAAAATGACGCAGTTAGTACATAGTTAGTATTTAGCGCGGTATTTGAAATGTGCAACTTTAAAAAAATCGTATTCTTCATCAATAACTTATAAAAAAAATATTAAATATATTTTTTTTTGTTTAGGTTAAATTAGTAAGTTTTAGAAAAAATCCATACTTTGGTAGAGTGTAAACGTGTAGAGCGAATATTTAATTAGGTTCTTCCCGATTTTTTATTTTTTATTTCAAAAAATTGATTGAAAAATTACAATATCTAGGGAATTTTTTAAAAAATTTTACGATGTCATATCAACTTTCTAGCGCGGTTTGAAATAGCGCTTTTTCAAATCGCTCGCAAAAATTCTCCATTTGGCGCGCATTGCCGGTGTGACGTCACAGCAATATAGGCGCTTACTACGGAATGAATTTCACGCCTTTCACGGTAGACGGGTATGACGTCATAACCAATAACGGACGTTATAAATCATTTCGTATTTTCGTGTTTTTAAAACATACATTTATTAATAAAAACAAAATTTTTGATTATTGTGTTTTATATCGTTGGAATCGTAAAAATATACTTTAAATATTTATAACGTTTTCAAGGATATTCACGTTATCGGGAAGAACCCTATTATGAATCGTACGTTTTTTATCATCTGTGATTTTGTTGGCGCCATGCAATCTCTAATCGTGCTATAGGAATATATGTCTCGCAGTTGCTTATTACCAGCACTGTTGCTGCTATCGCATAACTTTTCCATAACAAAATAATGGTAACATAAAAACTTCAACAAATATGACAAGTAATTATTTATTTCATTTTCAAGCAAGCGAAATGGTAAAAACAGCGATCGTGAACCCGAATATATCTCAAAAACGGTTATAGCAATCATTAACACTTATAAAAAATCATTCCAAAAATGTGTTGTATAAATAGTGAACACAATTCTTTGGGCGCCAAAGAAATTTAATAGTGTTTGCTCAGAACTTTAGGTTTCGGGTGTTATCATAAGATGTATCACACATAATTTAAACTAAAACATGTAACGATACCCACTAGGTAGGTACATCATAACACATTTATAAAAAAAATACCACCGGAGGTAAGCATATAGGATCTAATACGAAACATGCTCGTAAAATAAGTGATACCTACTTACGTCCTTTCACGTACATACAGTAGCGTACACTCCATAATACATGCAGAAAAGCATTGCTTCACCTACAGAAATAGCATTCAAATAAAAACTGTAATTTAGTACTTAAATAAAATAAAAGTAAGGTAAAATTCCCAAAACTCATAACTAATTAACCTGATCTCAAAATTACCTACCCGCGAATGATCACTAGTCATGGTAATGCTAAGCAGCCAGCGCCACCCAATGATCATACTAAATCGTGTCATAAGCAAGATACTAACTCTCCTGCCATTTTTTCCATAACAAAATATCATCTTTTTCTCCGCATAAAATGTGAATGTGTGGTGTTGAGCCTTGGTTCAATAAAAATTGTCAAGAGAACAGGCATTGCTTTATGTGGATTCATTTTAATAGTGTTAAAATGACTTGGCTAGTGTGGTTTCAAGTTGGCTCGGTGGGTAGCCACTCTCACTTTATGACTCGGCGCGGCGCGCGGCGCAGCGGTCTTAGGTTCGACCCTCAAATTTTGCGTTTTTTTATTTTTAAATTAAGTATAATATAGGTAGGTATTTTTTTTTAAATAAAGGAATTTTGAATCTACTGCATATACTTATAGTTACTGAGCTGCATGAACTACAATTTTCGAAATATTTGTTTCGTTAGATAGGTAAGTATATTCAATAGCTTTGTGTTTTTTATACTGCCTACCCTGATTCAAAACTCTGTGCACGCCACTAGGTACATACATACATACTTCAAAACTTTTGCATTAAATCTGATAAGCTTAGGTAGGCCTCTGAATTACCTGCTCAGATTATTAATTTTAAAAAGCATTTATCTTTAATCGAAATGAGTTTACGTTACAGCAAACAAGGCAACCAACACACTTTCCGTGAATTACCTACGTAACATTAAGCAAACAAAAACCAGAACAATGCACCCCATATTCTTATTGGCTAGCAAGTGTGAGGGTTGGGGTGTGTGGGGTTGGGTTGTGAGGTTTACACTCACTCGTATGTAACTTGGCAAGCACGAACACAAGTGATATCTAGTGAATCTTAATTCCTGTTGGGGAATGTTGTTCCCTCGTAAGTTTTGGGAAGAACTCGTGCGCGTTTAAAGGGATCTAAACGAGTCCGGAACAATTGGTGGTCGAGGAAAAACAAGTGATACAAAAGGCGGAAATGTCCTACATTGTTAAATTCCGTAAATTTTTGTGAGAATAATAATGAATATTTTTGAAAAATCAAATTCAAAAGATTCCTCGTAAAAAAAGATTAAAAAACGGATTGACCGCAAACGGATGCTCTCTGAAAGCACCCGTCTCCTAAGCGCACAAAAAGGATCGTACTGAATATATAGTTGATGCATAGAACCAGAGAGTGGCTATGTAGTTTTTTCCTTATTTTAGCGCTACATTACATCAAAACTTGAAATGAATAGGCGCATCCTACCATATCTATATATTATGACATATATAATATATAATGACCTGTTTTGACGGGAAATCGCGATTGCGATGCTTAAACAATAAATTACGGACATAATAATAATTTTAAAAATATAAATATATATTCTACCTATTTATTTTTATCTCTAACCAATTCTACCTTCATATTTTATTCTGAACCGGGTTAATATTTAGCTTTATTTATTTTATTTATTGTGATTATAATGTATTGTATTCTACCTATCGATATGGCCTAACTATGTACTTTGCACTACACTCCTTAGTTATGATGCTGGAATACAACAGCGTTTACTATTATTATTATTAGTTAATATTAAATTTCGTACCTACCTAATAAACCGCTATATATGGGACAGTTTCTTGTTCAGAAAAACTACACCAGTTTCTTGTTCATAAAAACTTGTGCAGTCTGTCAAACTTCTGTCAAAAGACACGCTAAATATGTGTATTTTTGAAACGCGATTTTTAAGTTATTATCGTAATGTTTGCTCTCAGGAAATTGTATATTTAGCTAATAATGTAAATATTGTTATTGGTTTTTACGTATTTAAAAGCATACAATAAACCAATGTCTATTTAACGTTTACATAAAAACATTGAACTGTCATGTCAGCTTAAATCTGACACTAGCACACAGTTTTTCATGCAGTTTTAGCTATTATACGGGACCGTTTTCAGACTGCACAGAAAACTGTGTAGTAAACTGCGCCATATAAAGTGGGCTAAAGATATAAAATCACCATCTAAATTTGTATTTATTTTGTTGTTCGTAGCCCATTTGTGAATAGGTATTATTACTAAAGGGAAATTTTTTCTAGTTTCTAGTTCTAAGTCCTAGTTTTTAAAACGTTGCAGATTACAGTTTACCGGGATAAATTATCGTCAACTTGTCAATTAATTTGTCCTGATGTTGACGCCGAATGATTCATCAGCTGACTAAGAATTAAATTTATTTTCGAAAATTTGAGTGAATTAGGTATTCGTAATTAGCAGTAGGTATTTTGAATGAATTCTAAGGAATTTCCCATAATTCGATTACAGGTGTCTCACAGTAAAAGATTTTAAAATGGCGATGTAAAAATTGACTTATGAAGTGAACATTTTTTTTTTATGTTGGGTAGTGTTAAATCCAGGTTTGAACCTATATTACTTAAAATCCAACGTCCTTATTTCGCAGAATTGATATATAATATTACAATAACATGGAGTTATTTAATTGAATTTCAGCTTAAAAGAAAGAAACGCATGATTCATTCTCATTGTCACGAAATAGCCAATCAGGTAATGAATCAGAGAACTGGATCGGAACTGATCGTATCGCACGTCTTGCGATCCGAACTTCGATGGACTTGTCAATACCCTAAACTTCCGGTAGCCGCAACTAGTCTGGGTAAGGACAGGTAGTGAGGAATTAGTGGCCGGAATGACACAGGTGGGGGCAAGGACCACGGTCCTTGTACAAAGGATATATGCGCCAACTCATGCAATCAATGGGACTTACGCCACGTTCACTTATAAAAAATGATCTAAAAGTTTCGCATTTTCGCATGTTCGCTAATGTAGTAGGTACCTTCAGTATACGTAGTAACACAGTGTACATAATAGGAAACAAAGCGGCGCAATAACGCAACCTGAACCCGGGGCAAGGATTTTATATACTATTCGGCAGTAAATACACCACCATGTGGGCTCTGATCGAAAAAAGTCACCACTAAACAGAATTCTGAGAGTAAGAGCGGCACGGAAACATTATTTACGCAATGCAATAATTGCATATTGATCTATTCTGAGCCTCATCGAAAGAAGTTGGTTGTTATTATGATCTACGCTATTTTTAATTCGTTGCCAAAATATACTCGTACCAAAAAACTAATATATTTTGAGTTAGGGACATATTTTTTTTATAACCCGATTGGTTCGGTGATCACAATGCATTTTTAAAAGACAAACATCAAGTTACGTTTTTTTTTTTCAAAAAATTATTTTTTTTTTTTCCCCTTTTTCCAAAACCCCTTTT
>JAGVSP010001653.1:0-58755 GCA_022494985.1 Micrasema minimum
TGTCAGTGCGTATTAGAATGAAATGAATATGTGTTTTTCATTTTTCCCTAAATGAGTTTATTGTAAAAAATTCCTAGGGAGCATTGGATTGAAAAAAAAGAAAATCAATTTTTTTCTATGTAATGTTATTTTTATAAATAAAAAAAAAAAAAAAACTTTATTGTTTATTTATGATTTTTTTGTTTTTTAATTTAGTTTAGATTATTTCACAATTTATGTATTTTTTTTTAATGTTACAAGCTGTAATGATATTCTTTGCCAATAAACGCTGTACATTGCGGCACTGAACTGAACTAGAAAATGTTGAGCAAAGATTTTTCAATGCGGTTATAAATTATCCACCTAAAAAGGGCCTAGGATGCCAGCCTAACGGAGCAAAAATAATCTAAAACCTTAATCCGATATTGTATAGGTGCACCCCACTGCTGGAACAATGCGCAGAGTTTTACAACAATGGCAGTGTGACATTCAAGAGTCGGGTAATAATTCCTCTATAAATGCCATCGAATAATAAATTACTTATAGGCGATCATTGGGTCCATTGTCTGCCGTTGATAATTATTATTTCATTCGGATTTGATAGGGTTGTTGGGTTGTGAGCTCATAAATTATAATAAAACCTTGTAAACTGAAAGGTTGAACGAGAAAGTGGTTTTGATTATGATTAGTCGCGGGTTCGATTCCCGATGGGGCCAATACGAAATATTTATTGAATATGATTTTCAAATAAAAATATTTCAAATGGGATACCTTAGAATGGTGGTGGAGCGTAAGACTGATCGATTGCTTTCATGTAACAAATTTTCAGGACTTGCTGCACTTGGTGTACCAATGCAGTGCCCTATGCACCGTTGAGTGCGGATAAGTAGTAGTTTACACCCTCGCTTCTAGTACTTACCTAATGTTTGCTCCAGAGCTTCATTCCAGGAGGAACGGAGCTGACCAAGCTAGTGAACATGCTTCCTTTTCAGTGTTTAGAGTGCTTCATTTTCAGTATTGAGATCGAATTCATCATTTTGTATGGAGAATCATTTAGCATCTTAAAATAATTCACTAGAAGGGGCGTTTCTATAGAAATTTTCTAAAAATTTCATGTTTATTATCAAATTCCACCGTCTAAAGACTCCCGCATTTAGGCCAATACACTCACACTTTGAAACGTGTGACGGAGATGTCTTGTGATGACGTTGATGCCTAGTGATGACGTATGAGTGACGTAGTGGGTCACTAGCTGTCACTTGGCAACACTAGGCACGGTAGTATTTTTCAAGTATGGAATGCAACTTCTTTAAAATTTTTTTTCGAAGTTTAGCATCCGTTAATTTCTTCGCTGGCAAAGATTTTCGATACAAAGTGAAAACTTCAATCTCGATGTTTGTTTACGCTAAGCGCCCTGCCCATGTCAAGGAAACGGCACCACTTTCTTTTTTTTTAAGGATGAGCTATTCCTCTCATACAATCCAACCCCCTTAAGAGCATACTCCACCACATGACTCGCGGCTGCTTTCCCATAAAAACGTATTCCTCGATTTTCACCCTGGAATTTAACATTAGAGCAATGATTTTAGAGCAATGATATCGACCAGACGCGTGTTTGCATGGTCATATTTTTTTAAACAATTTATTTATATCCTCCAATAAAATATCAAAAAAATAAGACGGTGAAAACACGCATCTGGTTGATATCTAAAATGTGTGAAAAAATCATTGCTTAAATCAAAAATCCAAAGATACTGAACACAATTTAAGCACTGCAAAATTTTTTTCAGTTCCGTTTTCTGACGCTTTTCAGATATTTGTTCATATTTATTTTTACACCCAATGGTGCATGGAGCATTGCATTGGTATACCAAATATATTGAATCTAGATCATTGTTACATGAACGCAAGACAAAGGTATAATCTACATATTTATTTCAAGACGAGAACATAATAGGTTCGCGATCGTAAAGAATACCGCAATATTATCAAATATATTGTTTCATTGTAGCTACAAGATTTCGGGAGATTGTTCAGTCTAGTATAAAATATAATACGAGCCGTCTTGTTGTATGAATATTATCTTCGGGTATTGTACTCAAGAGTAAAGAGAACGGGCTCCGAGGTAATATTATGTATGAGAATAAAAATAAATTTACCGAATAGACGATTTGCCAGCTGGATATGGCTGAAACATAAAATACACACAACACAAGATTGCATTTTTAGAGTTTTATCGGGTCATAAAAAGCAAAAACAAGTTAAAAAAATAGAAATAAAAATAAAACACAAGAAAAATATGGAAAAATATTTCAAGCGATGGAAAATATGTAAAAATTTAAAATAAAATAGATTTATTTAGACCTACGAAACAAAAGTTTTTTTTTCAACCCATTCAAATATTGATAAACAAAGTTATTACTATTCAACATTTTTGGCGTGTTTAAACACTTGTTCACAAATCTGGATTTATCCCAAGACGGGAGTAGGTATATATTTCATTTTATACCCCTACAGAGATGAGGTAGAATTCTTTCAAAATCAAGAATATGGATATTCGAGCGTTTACAGGGCTTATGACCTATTACTATTACTTTTTAAAAAGACGTACATATAAATACACAATATTATGATATTTTCATATACCTCAATTAGCATATACTATATTCACTCAGTGAAGCTTAAGCGGCATGAGCATGAAAATAGGAATCAAGTAGTGGCAGAGTGGGGATTGGAACCTGGGACCTCTAGACTCAGATACTACGACGCTACCACTGCGCCGACACACGCTCATTTGTTTATACACGGAGTAACAAAACTCGTAGTACAACCCGAAAACTGGTGAATCTACATCATACTTGGAGTCGATTATGTAATAATACTTTTGAAACTGAGCTTAATTATTTTTTCTTCTCGTAAATTAAGTAAAATTAAGAAGATTAAGTAAAATTGCACAAATTCTTATTGAAATTTGGTGTTTACTTTTATTTTATTAATTTGATGAAATAAATGATATTTGATAACAATTTAAATAAAATTTATCGAAAAAAAATTCATATTCAATTTTTTCAGATACTATGGGCCAAACAAAAAAAAATTCAACAAAATCGATTCCAAATATGACGTAGATTCACGGTGTATAGGTAATTAAAAAAAGTGGATAGTAGAAATTTTTGTATTTTTGTATTTAGACTGAAAAATTGCATTTGAACCCGATGCCAAATTAATATTATAATTGACTATTTAGCAATAGATACTAAAGCAGTTTTAGTTCATTAAAAAAATATTTGTTTTCAGGAAGGTTTGATTAATATGCGTTTATTTTAATACAGAATTATTTTTTTGGCCGATTATCTTTTAAAACAAAAAAGCAAATTTCTCAAAACTTGTGGGCAGTGATGTGTAAAGTTTGTGTTCTTTTTAAAAAATGTCTTTATATTTTTTAATTGTTTATATAGGTGTAACAATGATAATAATTTTTCAATATAAATTGCTGGTAGAGGATGCTGTGACTGATTGTAACTGAGTGTAACTGATTTACGTACAGGATTAAATCGACAAAGAAAAAAGTAATTAGTTGCCACAGATAAATATTATAGACAGTGGTTTATCTGAAACTACCAAATAAACCCTACTTAAAGCATTTCAAAACTAGATTAGGCTTGGTTATAGGCAATAGGGGTTTTGGATTTGAATTAGATTAAAATTCAATTACACGAGTATGTGAGAGTACCTATACAGTCTCGAGTTAATATCAAAAACTATCCTTAACATCGCCAACGGCACAAATTAGAATTTAGTAAATATTACAGTTCTTGAATAGAATTACAAATGCTAAGAGTTTCTAATTTCGTCGGTTTTTCGTATTATAAAGAATGATGACCTTTTTAGGAAAAAAACATTTCTAACCAACACCAACGCAACACAACGATATGCTAAAAAAATAATGTCTTAAAAATCCTATTATCCCGAAACAAAAGAAGTTGGAGGAATTGTAGGTTTACTTTAAAAGTTTTATTTAAAATTACACTTAAAAATACTATACCACCGAGAAAACTGCAAGTACACGTGATTACAAGTCGTGTGACGATTTGTTTATTCGAGTAATGTTCCTCATTGGGGCCGTTACAACAGAAAAGGACCTTTATAGGGACGCTTTTATTGCAGCCCAGGAGAGCAACGAAAACGAGTTAAATTTTCATTTTCCTATTATTTTTAATGAAAGGATTAAGTCTGAAAGTGAACAAAAAATGTACAGATTGTTGTAATTTTCAAGTTATCGTGTATGTAGTTAAATAAAATAATCCTTTTTTCTACGAGATATGGAAAAATATCATCAACAGAAAGGCAAACGCAAAGATATCCATATTCCTTTTTAGAACTACTTGGTCTTTGTCGAGTTTTTATTAATGATTTCTACACAAACAATTTTACATCAATGTACACTCATGCTATGATTATTTTTTGTTTAGAGGCTATAGTCTATATGAATAACTACTCCTCAATTCACCCTTTTTCTTTCTCGAAACAGAAATATTTGGTTTGTTTTTCCTGTACAAAGGAATAATAAACCACGTTAATAATATATATTTCCCGCAGTTTCGCCAATTCTCCAAGTTGGTATCTTAATCATACACTCAATTACGCTCAGAAGTGCTTAATGTCACAGCGCTTTATTCAAAGTATTTTATGTTGTGTGGTGCTGGCGTTATCTGCAGCTTATAGGGACCTGGTCGTGTTTAGTTTACTACTTTTCCCATATTCTTATGTGGTCATGGCTATTGCTCTCCGGTCGACTGAGGATAGAAGCACATTGGAGATTCATTTGATAATGTTTTTGGAAATTCAATTTTTTGGAGATTCAGTTGATACTATTTTTAAAGATTTAGTTGATAATTGTTTTTAAGGTTTAATTGATTATATTTTTTGAGATAAAGTTAAAAATACATGCTTTTGGAGATTCAGTGGATAATGGTTTTGGAGGTTTAGTGGATAATATTTTTGAAGACACTGTTGATAATATATATTTTTGAAGATTCAGTTGATAATATTTTTGAGGTTCAGTTGATAATATTTTTTGAGATTCGGTTGATATTATTTTTGGAGACAAAAGATAATATTGTTTGAGAATCATATTGGTAATACTGTGATTTGCTATATTTTGATATTTAGGATGTTGGAGTCTTAACCTTTATAACCTTTATATGTGTATTTATAGAAAACCTAGAGTACCGCCTTGAATACTCAAATGGATGGGATTTAAGTTCAAACGTATTTCGCTTTTAATATTATTAAATATCACAAAAAAATAACACAGCATGTTTAACAAAACAGAAAATACATTACATATAAACATCGTAACTGATGATTTTTTAAACACATCGAATCGTCAGAATTTAACCTTTTATCACTTATACGAGCGCATATTAGCATACAATTAATTGAAGAAAAAATAAGTAACTACAAAAATAACACATACCTACTCACAATTTTTTTGGGTTGAAGTTTTTTTAAACGTTATTTTTTTACGTTTCATGGAAGGGTTAAAACGTTTTTGTTTACAGACGATTTATTTATGTGTTTAATGCATCGAAATGTTTGAAAGGATTGGTTGTGTTTGAAAATTGTACTTCTGCAAAAAAAACTCATAATACTTCCATTTTGATAAAAACTCATAAACAATAGCTTTTTCACAATAATAATAGTTGTCTGAGTTTTTTTAATTTTTCCGGTTGTATTTTACCATAAAAGATATTGAATTTCAGAAACCAACGGCAACCAGATACTGGGATTGAACTCTTGACCTTTGGATCAGTAATAACAATGTTGCATCCACTCAGCCACGAGGGATTAAAGAGGAGAGTAAATAAAATAATACTAGATATTATTATAAACATACGGTTAGTTGAATTTCCGTTAATGCGATATAAGGGTAGTGAGAAAAATACTACGAAGGAGTATTGTATTGCGTTTTTTTTGTTTGGGATAAATCTGTACTCTTTGTAAAGAAAGAAAGGTTTCTCTGAGATGATATTCATTTGAGCTACGGGACGTGGACTAGACTTAGGAGGCAGTTTGTGGAATCCAAATGTTTCACAAAGTGAGGGGAATAAATTTTTGAAAAAACTCACGTAAAATAGTTGTATATTTTTATTGTGTTAAAATGATCAAAGTATTATTTCTGAAACGCAAATCTAGTAGTTACATATTTTTACAATATTATTTTTATCCATTGTTCCCTTTGTAACAGGTTTTCTAACACAAGGCATTTGTAAAAATAAAAAATACAAGGGAATGTATTTCCTGCGAATGTATACGTTTTAAAAAATAACAACAAAATACGATTTCTTTTACCTATGTTGTTTGTTCGATTCTGAGATACGAATTTATTTTATAATATCTGACAGATGTGTCTTGGGAGGGAGATGGTATTCTAAAGGCCTTTGCTACGTATTTTGCCGGAAGGGTGACAGTTTTGTTTGCAAACTGAAATAAGTCTGAAAAGTTTTTCAAGCGTCACAAAGATCCTGAAATATGGTATTCGTAATCGTACTTATTGATCATGAAAACTATCGGGACTTTTACCACCAAACAAAAATTCGAAAAGCACGTGAGATCAAGGGAAAACAGAAAAAGTTTTCCTTTTAACTATTCTATCATCCCTGAAAAGTACGTATTGAAAAAAGTTTTCGATTTAAAAAAAAATACTACTCTGCAAATATCCTTTATTCTTACTCAATTGAGCAAAGAACACTTGATTGGTACACAAATCGTTTTTCTTGTACATTTTTGAATTCTATGATGGCAAGATGATCAGTTATACGCTTCACTGCCAGTTGAAATTGAAATTGTAATTTAAATTAAAAAACTTTAAAGCGTTTTAATATTTGAAATATTTGTAATTTTGTACAAATAAAAAAATTTCGAAGTTTGCATTTCCGCAGCACCGCCAAACAAATTTTAAATAATATGTTACAGAATGTCAAACCACTGTTTTCGGAGAAATCATTTATCTCTTTCCTGTCATGTTTAATCGTATTGCATGGAAAATGAGGCTTTTATGATTATCAAATCATAAAGCCTCTTTTTCTGTTCCACACTTATGGCGAACTCATTTTAAACTAAATCATTTAAATTTTATTGTTAGCTTCAAAACTTACCCAATAAAATATTACATTTTGCAAATAAATAAATGAATAATCGTTATGTTTTATAAATTAATATTAAAGTGGTTTCAGATATAAAAAAAACCTCAAAAAACATTCTTTTAAAAAATCTTACAAATATGTAGATGCACAAAATATTCTCGTGTGTTCAACACTTTTTACAGCAGTTAATTCATATTTTCACAATGGTAATGGTTTTAAAATGCTATTCAGAATTTAAAAACTCAAGTGACTAAAAAATTGTTGAAATAGAGAAATGTCTTCCACGTTCTAACATGTTTAGGAGGTTTTTTGGGAAATATCTAGAAGTTTCTTTTGTCATTTTGCGCTAATGTGTCGCCGCCGCCGGCGCCGGCCCCGAAACGCATTGGATGTTTTGACAGCCCCATGAAAAAGCAATTCTCCTTAACGGGCATTTAATTCTCTGTTATTTCATTATCTGGGGCATAAAACAGTCGCCGAAATGCGAGAGATTTCATTACCCTCAGGAAACATGAAAACAACGCGTTTTACTGGGTATAATCTTTGATTTTATTTAGTTTGTTACATCGGTGAAAATCTGTTCGCCTTAAAAATATTTTTTTCTTCTTTTTATTTTCTACGTTGTTTCCATGCGGAGTATGTGGACTACACTAGACGCCTGCAGCCAGCTAACACTCTCATCTTTTTCCATAGTCTTTTCCAAAGTAATAGTCGATACAACAACATTTTACTAGATTATACCCAAACATTATTGATATTCTAACACTACAGAGAAGCCCTGGAAACAAATGTGGATTGTTTAACCCGTTTAACCCAGCTAATGATATGTTATAAGCCCTGTAAACGTCTAGATAATCCACATTCGTTTCCAGAGTTTCTCTGTCTCTGTTGGGATATCAAAAATATCAACAACAAAAAAAATAGTTTTGCAAAACTGTATAATAGCACCACTGCTCTTGGTGTATTGAGGCAGTACCCTATGCACCATTGGGTGCGGATAAGGAAAAGTATTATTATAGCGAAACATAAACAATAAGTAACTCCGTTTAAGAACCTCTGTAGGCATGTTAGTTCTGTTATTGGCGTTTACATAAATGGTTAATTATTGTTATAGTTTTATATAAAATATGTTTTTAAATAATACCACAACAATCCTAGTCTCCCATTAAATACGTAACTATATTTTTTAACGATGTAAGTATCATCAAATAACTGATCAATATCTAGCAAATTGGGAAACAGAAATACCGATCCAATGTTATTTGTAATATAACATGTCAGTAGATTTGTTTAATTATACATCTTTTTCATTTAGCATTTAGATCGTCTGGATAAAAAATATTGATAATGATAATAATAAACGTAGGTTTTTGATGCTAGAATTTCTGTGTGTGAAGCATGCTCAGGTCTGTCAACAGGTTTTAGGGAGAAGGTAGAAAAAGATTAAGGGGTTTCCGAGTATTTTTAATAAAAGCACCCTTAGTAGGGGAAGGGTTGGTATGTTTTCCGTATATTAAAATTCTCCGTAAATAATTTATTTGTGTATCGCAGATAAAATGTTATTTATACTTCATATACATATATGCCTCCCGTAAGCCTTAAACATTGCCTTTTTTACAAGGCATCAGGCTCTCAGCGTCTTGGAAGTCCATTGTTGACAATCCGTTGGCAGTTTGCGTCAAATAAACGAGCTACAAAAATGGTTTTTGATTCGAAAACAGTATTTTTTTGTATGCGATATAAAGATGGATTTAATTAGAGTTTACTATAGTAAAAGGTTTATTGAAAACCTACGTGGTTCTAGCGGCTTTTATTGACGTTGACGCCCTACGGGAATCGAACCCGCGACCTTATGCACGATAGCTATATGCGTTACCACTATGCTACGAAGTGGACAAACAGGAGTACATTAAATTTTTATTTTATTTATTATATTGTATTCTTATATGCAATTATTTATACACCAAGGACCATAAAAACAGAAAAAAAAACAATATGGAAGGACCAATAATTACGATTAGTAGAAAAACTATGTTTTATGTTTTACGAGAATATGTTAGAGAACGTAAAATCCGCTTCGCAAATAAAATGCAATACACGGATAAATAATAAAATCGAATCTTCTTCGAATAGGGTTGTAACTCTTCTATCCCGCGCACATGTTGCGGTTTCGGCTTTATGGTTTTACAGTTTTATAGTTTTCAGTTCATCCTAATAATGCACCCTGCTCAGTGTTCGGCCATTTGCAGAAATTACATTCCGATTTAACTTCTCGCTTCGGTGAATCTAGAAATTAGTTTGTCCGAAAGGGAAAAGCTAGAAATGAATACTTAAGCAAAAACCTTCGGCTTGGAAACATACGTTTTCAAAGTGATTCGGTAACATATTTGAAAAACCACCCTAGTCTAATTTTATTATTTTTTTTCAATAACAATATTTTTATAATGTAAAATATTTAAAGAAAAGTATTTAGGATTGTCATTGAGGGGGAACTCTGACTTACATGGTAAAAAAAAAAAACATATTTTTCATAACTAAATCGATAGTACATTTTTTTAGAAGATGTATGAATGTGAAGGAAGCAAGAGAAGTGTGCCAGGACCGAGTGGTGTGGCGTTCTATCCTCTCTGCCTATCCCTTCGGGGAAATGGCGTGATGGTTAGTTAGTTAGTTAGTTAGTTACATTGACAGTTTTTTTTAATAGGTAATTTTTTTACCTAGTAAACTTCTTGTCATGTTTTTGAGATTTTTATTTATTTATAAACACAACGGGATTGCCTTTTATAAAATTCATTGAAATAATACAGTGAATAAGTTTATGCATAAAAATGGTTGCAAAGTATACAAACATACAACATTATGAGAGATCACGTGTAAAAATATCTTTGTAACTTAATGGCAATGCCATTTAAATTCATCCGTATGGTAAGGTTCTTTTTACTTAGGTTCTACAAAACTGAGCTTTTGCAAACCTATCATAAATATTTCGTGTTATTATTTACCACGGGTCAGGGATGTTTTCTGAGAACGTAAATTAAGAAAGTTTTCATCGCATATGATGAAAAAACTTTTCGCCTTTTAGAACCTCATCAAACATATCTAATTTTACTTTGAACAAACATTATTTTAAAACAAAATATCTTGTATTTCTTAAATAAATTTTCCGGCAATTTTTAAATAATTCTGTTTTGACTGGATCCATGATTTGGATCCGTTTAGCGACTCGGCTCTCTGCTATGAGCGGAGGCTGAGTAGCGCAAACTTATTATGACCTATTATCGTCTTCTTATTCTTCTTCTTTCGCCACGTTTGCTCCTATGTGGAGCACGTGGACATCACTAGATCCCTCCAGCAGACCCTGCCACCAGCTAGCTCTCTCGCCTCCTCCCACGTCAGGCCCGCATCCATCATGGTAGAATACATCCGTAGGATGGTCATCGACGGTCTGCCAGGACGGCGGTATCCTCTTTCTCTTTACTTATCGTCTCCTGCGTTTAAATATTCAGATTTCCCAACCAACACACACACACACTCCACACACATACAACAACACAACATACGCATGACATAACATAACCACTTTGTATACTATTGTTTGTTCACTTCACGTCTTCAGAAATTTGTCTTGTACATTGTGTTGTCCACGTAATTGGTGTTATGTTGTATAATATGTTACCTCAAATTGAAAATTCTTAGTTCATTGTACCAAACATAGCACTGTGTGCACAACATTAAAATCCCCCTGAGTAAATAAAACACTTTGAAAGGAATTCCCTTGCGACTCATTTTACTTCTTTTCCTTTACAAGACAGCTACAATTTTCTCAAGTGCACTAAGAAACAAGACTAGAAACATAGTGTATCACATACCCAAACGGTATTTTAGAACAAATTAACGTTTTGTTTGAAAAATAAATTAGAGTTATGTAATTTCCACTTCGTGTTGTCCGCTATACCACGCATGTTGGGCTACCATGCATACGTTTTCAGTTTCGATCCCCAATATGGTCGATATTAATATATATATTTCATAAACTATTTAAATGAAAAAACTTTGTTTTTAACGCCTTTTTATTAATCTAACTCCCTACCGGGGTTATAGTTAACAAAGCAGTGGAGTTTTTATGAGGACTAGTCCTATTGGTAATGACATTCCATAGATAATAGGGTATGAAATTCGTCCATAACAGATTAAGCTATGGATAGGTTAAACGAAAGGGGTTTAATAAAATAATTAAAATCCAAAAAGCTATTTAAAATTAAGATTTTTAAATCCATCCAACCAATCACAGCTTTGCCCATTTCTGTGTCTGTAACTCTATAATCCAGAGAGCAAAAATTTTAGTGACATTTTGACAGCTCTCCACCGCTTTGTGAACTATCACCCCGACCGGTTTTCGAGCCAACACGTGTCTCTTTATCAAGGGTAAACAAGAATTAATGAAATTGGATTATGAAGTTGTGTCAGTGAAAATGGTTCAATTGTCTTGTCTATGGTCTGTTTAAGGTTGAGAGATGAATGGATGGGTGGGTAAGTTTTATGACTTTTTATGGATTAAGGTATCCTTAAGTTAAGAAGTGGCCTTTAGTAGATTAATAAAAAGTAGTTAAAAACAAAGTTTTTTCATTTAAATAGTTTATAATGAATAACTACAATGTGAGTGTTTCTAACTTAAATTTCATATTTATTTCATATCTAAATTTCAGGAGAAAACATATCATATATGAAACCTTGAACTGACGCTGAAGCGCAAGATTGATCACCTTGGCTTGATATAAAGAAGTGATCAAGATACACTGCACTTGGTGTACAAATACAGTGTCCATGCACCATAAGGTGCTGATATGAGAAATTAGTCGTAGTAATGTAAAAGGAGCACGTTTGTTTATTATGGAAAAAATATAATGGGTTCGGAATAAATAAGCTTGAGAACTCTAGGATTTATCGTGTTCAAATTTTTTTTTTTTTTTTTTAAATAAAAAAGAAATATTTGAGCTCTTATGATATACTCAAATATTTCAATTTCGGGGCTGCTTTCAAATAAGTCGGAAATAACTGTGCCAGAAAAGCAGGAAAACAATTGTGCTGGAGTGGGACTCGAACCTAAGATTCTAATCCGGGAATCCTCGAATCTACCACTAGACCACCACAACCCGGTTTATAATCGAACCTTGTATTTAATCACTGACATTGTAAAAAATATATAATCTGACTGAACGCCTCACGTGAATCAGGTTAGGTTTAAGATTTGAGGTGGAGGATTTTACATTTTCGACTAATTGTTGTTTAGTTGTAACACCGGAATCCAAATATTTTATAACACAATCAAATATATACCTGAACTAATATTTTTACTGGGCTATTTACAATTTTAATTAATTAAATAATTAATTTTAGTATCATGCGCGTTACAATTTTATTTTGGAAATGCCTTAAAAATAAACAATAATTATAATTTCTCACTTTCTATTGTTCAAAAAGCACATATATTAAAATTTTATGACCCTTTTTAGGAAAGGTTTCTTATAACGTGTTTTAAATTCTTTTGTTCCATGACAGTACAGAATTTGCTTATGATATATTGCTGGTCCAAAATTTAAATCACGGCTTAGTAGGAGAGAAATATACAGTTTTCTGCTTAAAAAACCCTTTATATTATTGAATAGAATACTCACTAAAAATAGCAACGTAAATAGAGGATCGATAGCAAGTAAACGCAGATGGTACATTGCAAATATTTACAGGATCTCATTAGTTTACTTATGAGATAGGTAAACAATATTATTACCATGGTAATTACCTATTTTACGATGACGCACTAGAATTGGCAGCCGATTTGCTTGGTTTGGAGACAGATTGTGGAGTCTAAAATGCCCCACATAGGGAGCGCAAATGGATTAATTACTATCATATTTGTGAATGATAATAATGATCATAAATTAATATCAAAATTTCAATTATTTATTAATTGAATTGTATACAATGTTTAACATTGTATGTATGATACAGGACTGTAAAATACATATGAGCTGAATATTACCAGTCGACTTAGTATGGTGTGGCTTTATTTTAATTTAAACAAAAGTTTTTTCCAAAAACCTAACAAAACCTTACTAAATCCCTAAAAAAGAAAATATTTATTTAACTTTATTTTTATTAGAAACACTGAGATAAACAGGGAATCACAAATAAAATCTATAAAATTTACAACTAGGTATTTTCAATGACTATATATAAGCCATAGTTTCTAGGACTTTGTTAAATAAATAAACAAAATACATTGACTTATTACTGAAAAGTTAATCCAACTTACTACAAACTTCAGGAAACAGCCCTAATTAAATCAGTTCCGCCATATTTTGAGCCAATATTTATTCAAATTTATATCCGGATTGGATATTAACTTTCAAAGTAGAACATTTTTTCAGCCACAGCTTGTCGCGAAGTTGGTCTATGGAAAATATTTATTCTTTGTAGCTTTACCTATTTAATTAATGCTAAGTTATATTTTGGAGATAAAGAGCTTTGTTTACTTTTTTTAAATTCCTACCGGAATAAAACGTCATTAAAAATGAAAAAATATACTTGCATTTACTCGTTCAATATTGCCTAGGAATATTCAGAAAGTAAATGTACCAACTAGATTTTATATTTTTTTAGAAAAGGTGGTTTGAAAGTAAGTAATTTAAAGAGATATTGGTTAAAACATAAATGTTGACTATATTTCCACATAATCGTCCATCCCGTTCAATGTATATGGTGAGACATGTCATAAAATTCTTTAGTCCTTCCCCGAAGAAACATTTCCAGTCAGCCCACTTCTTCTGGAAATATAAATGGTGGTGATGGTTTTGTTATCAACCATGCATACAATAATTGTACGGAAAAAATATGAATCTTGAACGTAATTTTTGTGAAAAATATTTTTTTCTCCCCAAATCAATGGAAATTGATTGCCATTTAAAATATTTCTGCAAGAAAATTATACAAAAAAAAAACGATTACTTAATTTTTGTGCGTAGCTTCGAAGACTATGTTAGCTAAGTCAGACTAAAGTGTTACTAAGCTTGAAATGACTCGTACGATTAATAATACCACTACTATTAAGTCATAAGCTATGCAAGTGTAATGCTTACCACACATATTTATTGAGGTCAGAAAAAGTTCAGTCCTTGTCTTGATGTAATTTATTGTAGCAAGGATCTTTAAGGAAATTCGTTGTAAATAACTCGTATGGTTCTTTAACGTTGCCTTTTAATATTCGAATGCTGGGAATAAAATAATCCCTCGCATGAACGGGATGTGAATAATTGAGACCGATCGCTTCATGAAATTATGGCGATCACTTTGAGAATTTTATGCCATGGGGATTGTGATAAAAGGCTGAAGAAAATTCATGTCTTATAATGGCTAATGTAATGCAGAAGTTTAACAGGAAATTGCTCATAAATATATTATTTAATGAAATCTCCCCAAGGAAAACAGTGAAAATTTAACAAATAAGAAATATTTTTTGGTTCACATAATGAACTTTGTATTTAATTTATCTTATTTTTTAAGCAAAGATTTAAGCAGTAAGATTAAATATTTTGTTGACAAATAGTTAAAATTACAATTACAAATATAAGAAATTATCAAGTCGTAAAAAAATTGGGACTACAGATTTGTCAGTTGAAATTTCAACACTCCTTTTCTTGGTTCTTTGAATAGGTGCCTGTTTTAAACTTTTAAGACTGTACACTGTTTTATTTTAACGCCGAAACCCTTCTACAAATTAATATGGCGTCCTTATACCTACTTTCAGGCAAAAATACTTCTAAAATGGGTTGAAGAAGGGTTGTTTCTGACAGTTTTTTAGATGGCCCCTATTTTCTTTTTCGGAAGAGTATCAAATAGTTAGAATATTTGAACGGTTTTGGAGCCCGGTAAAGAGGTTTCCGAAAGTTTTAAATTGTTTTCTACTTTAAGAATTTAGAGTTTTTTATTCCAACATTTTATTCAAATCCGAAATCAGTACATACAACTTGAATATAAACATTGATTAGTTCTTTTTTTGGTATTTTTCGAAGGTTTGGTCGAACATGTCGTTGCCATACCGCAAAAAGTCCATTCGACGTTTTGTGGAGTAATCAAACTTAAACATAAAAAATTAATATGAAAAAAAAATATTTATTACAAAAATTAAAATGTAAAATTCATGGCTGCATAATTGTTTACTTGGAATTCAAGGATATGCAAACGTTTTTCCAGCATAAATATTTACGTGAGGATACAAAATTCACAACTACTTCTATTTACCTAAAATCCTATATACAAAATTTTATAGCATAATTGCAGCAACGATATTAATTAGAAATAGTTCGAAAACAAATAAAACAAAAGTTTAGTATTAGAATATCTTACTCAGAAATAGAATTCCTTGGATCAATTCGATGTGAATTTACATTTCCTGTAACAATGCTACTAAAAATATTTTAATTTTAAGGAATTGGTTGGAAGATAGAACTTCTTAAGAAAATTGGTTACTTGCATCAAACTAAGCAACTAAAAATATCATCTTTCTATTTTTTTATAGCATTACTGCCATCGCAATTTTACAATGAAAAATATTTGAATTACAATTATTTACTTAAAAGAAGACGGAAGTGTTATACTATAAAATAGATATGGTGTGATGGAGTGAAATTATTATTATTATTTTTAAAAAATAAAAATAAAAATAATTTACAATAAAATAAATATTTAAAATAAAAATAATAATAATTTACACTCCATCACACCATATCTATTTTATAGTATAACACTTCCGTCTACTTTTAAGTAAATAATTGTAATTCAAAAATTTTTCATTGTAAAATTGGCGATGGCAGTAATGCTATAAAAAAATAGAAAGATGATATTTTTAGTTGCTTAGTTTGATGCAAGTCACCAATTTTCTTACGGAATATTAAATTTCTTCCATTTCCAAGTACCTAGTAATAAAGTTTAAAAATATCTAACTTAAACACGAAAACTTGATGGTAATTACAAACAACATAACTACTTGTGTAGTAATTACAAAACACAGAAAACAGCTAGCAAAAATAAAAAATAAATAGGTAAGTTCTCAAAGAACTAAAGTAAACGGTTTTCAACAATTTCATAAAGTTTGAAATACTGAAACTAGTCGCGAATTCTAAACACTTTTCAGCTCTTATAGTTTGAAGATCCTGAAATCCCAAGATCCCCATTTAACTTCCAATAAACTGTTTGAACATTGAAAGCCGAGAAACGGTTTCAAGTGGTTTCTGCTATTTGGAGACAGAGTACATTATCGTATTCAGTTTGCTTGTGATTGTTTTTCAAGAGATTAAAATATAACTTGATATAATATGCAGGCAGGTAAGATTAGGCATATTTATTTATATTAGAATATCGTAACTTTTCAAAGAATTAAACCCCATATTAGTTTTTTATGTGAATTAAAAAGAAAATGCAGTGGTGATGGTAAAAAAATACACAATAATTAAAACAATGACGTAAAAAACAAGAAGTTTTCCTTTAAAAAAATGAGAAAATAAACTATGTTAGCAGCATCAAAAACATTCCTCAAATTAGCTTATCCAAAACGAATTTGCCGGCGCAATAAAAAGAAGATCAAATATAATTTCAGGCACCGGAAGGAATACAGAGAATATTATATTCACTTCCAGTGAGATTAGTTTGCTGAGGGAGAGATGAAAGTTCTCAGATACAATAAGCTTCCCATATCTTCAATTTGCGAGTCTTTCTGAGATGAACCAAATACTTCCTCTTAGATATAAATGAACACGTTAAAATTATATTTCCTCCCTTCATGTATTCTGTTCACGCGTTTTTTTATTATTTTCCTGAAATTCTCAGGGATTTTTCTGCGAATGAAATCGTTTTTCGTATATTTTCTTAGACACATTTTTTTACAAATTTTAAGTATTACAAAAGTACGTTTGTAAGTACTAATAATAATTACATTTTATTCCAAACCTAGAGTGCAAACCTTAAGTGATTATAAAAAAGAAATAAATGTATATGTACATGATTTCAGATATGTTGTGATACAAATATAAAAAATTAAATCAATATTTAAAAAATTCAAATATAGTTGAAATTATTCAATCTATCTTCAATTTATTAACTAATAATAGTACTAATAATTGCGTTGAGCTTTGTTTTTTCATATTTTTTTTACTAACTGAATATAAGATAGAACATATAATATTTTATATTTAGGAACCTATGTAAATTTATACCGTAATTTTTAAATATGTTATAAACCTTAATGATGAGATAAAACTAACTAACTAACCATCACGCCATTTCCCGTAGGGGTAGGCAGAGAGTATAAAACGCCATACCACTCTGTCCTGACAGACTTCCTTTGCTTCCTCTACGTTCATACATCTTCTCATGCACATACGCCGATTATTCCGACTTTTCACATGTCAACTTTCAAGTACTTGACGTACTTGGTCATGCCATGTCTTTCTCGGCCTTCTGTGGCTTCTACGTCCAGGCACACATGCATTTAAACTTATTTTAGCCGTTCTTTCATCACTTGCAAAGCCCTTTCTTAATTTTGTCGATAATGCTTATCTCAGCCTTGCACTCTGCTCTAATTTCGACATTTGTACACCTATCATACACAGTCTTACCTCACATTTGACTGAGTGATCGCATTAGATAAAATCTATTATGTAATCCAACAACTAAAGTAGATGAACCTGCTGAGAAATATGATAAAAAGATTTATTTGGTACAACCAACGTAGGCTTTCAGAATTAAACGCTTCAGAATCGCAATTACCTAGTCATAATATTAGATAATAATTTACTCCAAGTCTATAAAACCATTCTTCAGTAAACTATTATGGGCTTAAATTTTCTTTTACGGAAGTTTTTTTTCCAGTAATACGATAGCTCACCTCCATTATTCTGTTTCGTAGCACGCTGGAGAATTCTATCGCATCGTTCTGTTTGGTGGAAAAAGACGATTCTTTTTCAATTGTTAACGCGATTTTTTTTATTTCTCCAAGAAAGTAGAATATCGTGTTTCTCGCAATAGTAAATTCAAGCAGAGTGCTCGCTAACTTGGGAATTGCAAATTCTCTACCAATGCAATCAGGAGAAAACATATGGAGATGTGAAATGGCTGGAACTCGCGTAAACGTAATTTTATGGTGAGATTCGGCATACGAATTTATGCTAAACCTGCATCATAATTTTAGATCAATATAACGTATGTAAGAAAGTAAGCCACAATGTTGATTTAGTAAAAACATGTCGAACAAATTAAACACATATCCGGTAACAATAAATTAAATATGATTTTTTACACCTTCTTACGGCCAAGCATATTTGAAAGTCTAGCGAGAAACTAAACACTCTTAAAAATGTGCGTTTCAACAAAGAAAATCACACAAAAATCACAAATACTAAACTTATCATATTGAATCATTCAGCATATACATGTTTGAAACACAATTTTAACTCTGAGCTTCATGGCCACAATACACGTAATTCAAAAAACCTCCACACTTCAAAATTTTAATCCACAAAACTCGGTAAAAAATCCCTGATGAACATTTCTCGATCCCAATATAATAAACTACCCGATGAAGTAAAAGTAAATAAATCAATACATAGTAGAGCCTTTAAAGATTTGTATTTAAATATAATTTTTCAATGATAGTTATGATGTAAAGGATTAAGATTGAATGTGTTAATTTTGAATCGTCTTTCTTATTCGTGTTTGATTGTGCAATTAAAAATGTATGTAATACCGGTCCCAAAATGAGTTTTTATAACTCCTGGGAATATAATACATGTATGTTTTATATTAATAAAAAATAAGTTATAATAATAATAATAGGTGAACACCTATATGGATTTTGCAAATTAAGAGTCAATCTTGTGACAGATATTTAAACAGTTTTAGCGGATAAGAAAGAAGAACGTACTTAACTTCCATCTTCTGCATAAAATCACAAAAAGCAGATTAAACACATTAAGAAAAAAGAAAAGACAAAAGAGAAAGATTTTCTATTCAGGAATTGTAATGGTAAAGATTAAATGGGTAATCAGTTTTATCTTCTTCGTTTAATACTTACATCTGATTTCTTTCTGATCCTCACCTGTATTATTTCCATAGTCACGTAACTACTTACGAATTAATGCTGATATTGCGAGAAAATACAATCTACATTTAAAGTAATCTCAATTTTCACGTTTTAAGGGAAAAGAATATAAAATTACTCCGAAATCCAGTGATTGGATCATAAAAACAAACAAATTAAATTAAAATAAAACTAATACGGCGATAGTTAATACAAAATAAATGCGTAAACTGCCAGTTCTACTGCTACAATTTTTTTTACCGCACCCAGTGGTGCATAGGGCACTATATTTGTAAAATAAAATAAAACAGTTTCCATATTTTTATAAATAGAACACATTTTAGTAAAGTACAGTTATTTGAATTTTAAAGCAAAAATTAATAAAATGCTTTTTAGTAAAATGCGTATCTAGGAAAAAAATAATCATGGAGTAACAAAACTCGTAGTACAACCCGAAAACTGGTGAACCTATATCATATTTCGAGTTGAATGTGTAATATGACTTTATAATCTGAACTAGAAAAAAAAATTTTTTTTCTTCATAAATATAGAGATTAAGTAAAACTGCGCAAATCCTTATTAAAGTGCGGTTTTTTTTAAATTTTGTTTTCATCATGGATTGTATTGATTTGACTAAATTCATTATTTTTGAAAATATTTTACAAAAATTTATCAAAAATAAAATATGACGTAGATTTACTAGTTTCCCGCTTGTACACTGAACTTTGTTACACCATGTATTTAACGTTTTTTTTAAGAACAGCACCCGTATTGGTTCTTGGTAATTATGAATAAACGTTCGTTTAGTTCTGCCATTCTGCCGTTTTTGTATTGGACACTGCCGTTTTTGTTTCAACAAAAAATGCAGTAAGAATTTTTGATTGTTTCAGACATCAAGAAGTCGCACGCCACTGGTCGCATGTGCTCGCTGGTCGGGGTGGAGGGCGGGCACGCGCTGGGCGGGTCGCTGGGCGTGCTGCGCGCGCTGCATGTCATGGGCGTGCGTTACGTCACGCTCACGTCCACGTGCGACACGCCGTGGGCGCAGTGCGCGCTGGCGGACGCCATGGGCTCATCGGACCCTGACCACGAAGGCCTGGCGCCCTTTGGGAGGGTGAGATCATGATACTAATTTCTTCTTCTTTTTTAGCTATCTTCATTCCAGTGTTAGACATATGCCTCTCCTCTTTTCTCCACTCGTCTCTATCTTTTGGTTATATACCGCCACCTCCTTTATGTAGTTTACATGTTATATAAACGTAATAATAATGATAATGATAAATAAGTTATTACGTAAATCAAATTTTGTGCTATGTTAATAGTCAACACTATTGAAGGCCTTCGAAGGCTTTAGTAGCAGTGTATTGGTCCGGGCATCAGGTTCTGGGCGTCCTAGACGTCCACTGTTGACATTCCGTCGGCAGTTTGCGTCAGAGCTGCGAGACTTGGACCTGACTTGGGAAGATGCACGGGAAGTGGCGGCCGATTTCTTGGCTCGGAGGTAGTTTGCGGAATCCATATGCATCATATAGGGAGCGTATGATGATGATATTGGTCGATTTCATGTAGAGACGCCAACCTCTCCAAAATCAGAAATCTGTCCACCTAATCGATATTGTGGACAGCCTGAAGGTAAGCCGTCTACAGTAGGCTGGACGTGTCCAAAGATTGCTTCCTTAGAGGTATCTACAAATGGTAGTGTATCAGCTTCTTCGGGAATAAAACCAAAAGGGAGTCAAAGAAGACGGTGGGGCTAAAATGTCCGAAAAGACGTGGCTAAAATAGGAGTCGCGGACAAGACAGAACGCACTCGAATAAGCTGATTCTAAATATGGCGCTGTCCCTTACGAAAGAAGACTAACAGAAATAATATAAAGACTATAATATATATTCGTACAAGTACTAAAATTGGTGACAGCTTTATCATAACCGACACACTTTGGCCTGGGCCAACTCTTTGAATCTCTTACTATCGGAAAATTATTACATTATACAAATTATATCAAGAGGTAAACACTGAACTAAAAAAAAATACCTTACATATTTTGTTCTCAAAGGTAGAGATGTAATGTACCTATATATTTTTCAATTCTGTGAAATGTTTTTAATACCATTTGCAAAGCTGTAAGGAATGTACCTACGTTTGGCTAACTTCCAACTTTCTCAGGGGCCATCAATTTCACTGTCCTTATATTCCTGTATTGTCGTTCTACTATCTACGGTAGAAGTTATACCAAGCGGTTACATTCGTGACTATCACTCCGCGTGATGGATAATGATGGTCATAGCATGAGATTTCCAGAAAATTGCGCTGAAAAGCTTACTTTATGTAAAAAAAGACATCTCAGAAATATCGAAGAATCCATAAAGTAATTTGGATAAAGAAGAGCTAGAAAAAAGCTTTGCTGTGTTAATATTGAATTATTGAAATGATAAAAAAAAATCGTCTGCAAAAAGTACAGGAAGTAAAAAGCATTTGAAATTTCATTTGAAGTTTCATTTGAAGTTAACTTTGATATAATAATATATCGAAGTATGCTTCACACGAATGTTTTATCTACAATAAGTACAATTTGAACAATTGTTTTCTTTATTTCTATTTGTAACCTACTGTATTTCATTATATTTAAATTGAAATAATTTTTGTAAAAGGCAATAAGTGCTGTTAATAAATAAATAATATGAAATCAGGGTTCACAACTATTATTAGTAAGTTTAACTTTGTGATTATTAAATCATGGATTTTTTTTCCGTTGAATTCAATGATGCACAGACGCGTAAATCGAAGGTTAAATTTAATTAAGTGTGCAGGTATTAAGCATGAAACATACCCACATTTTCTTAAGTTGTTATTTTCTAATTAATTTTACTTATATTTAGACCAGTCACCTACACAGTAGGTACCTACTCCCGTCATGGATTAAATCCAGATTTGTGTACAAGTATTTGAACACACTCAAAATGTTGTAATTTATACTTTGACCTAGTTTTTGGGGATTTTCGCTAGTTTCTCTAAGAAATAATCTTATGAAATCAGCTCGCCGATTGTCCATCGGTAGGGCAAAACGTGAAGTGGTAGACACACTGTCTGAGTATTTCCTAACTATAGATTGATCGGAAGAAAGCTATCACATGTGTCCTGACGCGGCAAAATTTCCTTTAGTTTTCTTGGAAAGGCAAAACTACTTGCTAAGGCAGGTAGTTTTACCGCAATTAACCGATATTAGAAGTGGACTAGACAAAAAGAAGATTTTAGCTAACTAGACAGATCATTTGATTAAAAGAACAAGATTTTCATATATTTTCTACATATGACCCGACATCGAAGCGACAAAAAGCGTTGTTTCTAAAGATAGGTAGTAAAAAATGTGTTTTTTTTTCCAATAATCGATTTTAGGACATTCTCAATACCTAAAGAATCATAATTATTTTGCTAGAGAAGAAGTAAAGTAAAGTTATGTGAACACTTGAAAATATTTATATATATTTTTCTTCTTATATTTATTTAGTACTTTATAATTTTTACATAGACTAATATTATTACATTAAACTCATTTTATTTTTTTCCTAACTATTCTTATCCTATCATTATTATTAATTCAATTTAGCCATAATACACTAATATTTCTCACACATATATTTTTTACACTTAGCCCCAAATAACTTTAAATTTTGTTCATTTTTTATCTGGCATCTCCTCATCCATTTTAATGCCCTTATACATGAGACAATTCTGTGACACAGTTTTCCCTTTTCTTTTCTAATCATATATTTTTTTAACCTTTTTTTGCATATTTATGAAAAAAGTCATTGTTTTCAAATTTGTTTTGAAATATCTTGGAATTTTCTCTTTAAAAATTTTGTTAATTCATTAGCAACATTATGTTTAATTTTTTTGGTCTACTGACATAATATTCAAGAGTTTAATCATTTTTTTAATATTAGTTCTTCTACTGCACTTCAATATGATTCGACTTGCTTTGTTTTGCAGAATTTGTATTTTTTTTAGCTCTCCTTTATTACTATTGATTAAATATGAACAAAATATTTTGTAATTTTACTTATTTACTGATAGGTAGGTAACTATCATACTAATAAATAATTACTAGACTTATTTTTTAAGTAATGTGTTAAGAAATACATTTTTCTATGACCCTTAAAGTGTCAAATTAATGATGCTCAAAAAATAATGGCATTACTTTTTTAAAAATGCGTTAGGCACGTGGATCACCTCGTTGGTTTCAGAAGCTACCAAATTCTGAATAAAGTACATTATTATTCGGGACCACGTTTTTTATGTTTCCTATTTTGTGGCGAAGTTTTTTAGAGCTTTTATTATGATAATGTCGGTTCCGCATACTCGGAACGCCAAAACTCATAAATATGAGAGAGGCATAAAATATTTAATCCTCTTTTGATTCCTACTTAAAACGCTTAATTATTTAAGTTTTACTGTCAGTTTATAAATATATTTATACAACAGGAAATATTCTATGAAATATTCTAACGTTAGTTGAAGTAAAATAACGACTAAGCCAGAAATCTACAAAGTGACTTAGTGCGGCAACCAAGTACCTAAACGCTAACTTTGTGGACACAAAGTTGTGTGAAATAACAGAAACAAGAAAATACGAATTAAGTAAACAGCGTACTTTGCACGAATGATCATACACTTGAAAGCGACAATTTTAGAAACAAAATTTATACTTACATTAGTTTACACCGTGTAACGAAACTAGATGTACAAGCGGGAAACCAGTGAATCTACATCATATTAGGAGTCTATTTTGTGGAATAAAATTTTTAGATTTCACCCATAGTTTTCGAGAAAATTGACTAAGAAGTTTTTTTTAAAAAAAATTTTTTGCAAATTGTTATCGAATATAATTTGTTTGGTGAAATTTATTGTATCCATAAATAAAACAAAATCAAAAATAAGAATTTGTGGAATTTTACTTAATCTGCGGTACTATTGCAAGCTTTTATAAGAAAAATATTTTTTTCAAGAAAAATGTTTTTTTCAAGAAAAATGTTTTTTTCAAGAAAAATGTTTTTTTCAAGAAAAATGTTTTTTTCAAGTTTTTTCACATTCAAAGGTCATATTACACATTAGGCTCCAAATATGATGTAGTTTCACCGGTATTCGGGTTGTCCTATATGTATGTATACGAAAAAATATAAATTGGTGAAATCCAAACTTGGTTCTATTATACTAATTATGTAAATATTCAATTATGTTTAGTACAACAATGTGTTATGTATAATACTACAATGCCCTGACTCGACACGGATTATCTAGTGAGTCGGGGCCAGATCATTGGCATGGGTCTCTACCGATTGAGTCACCATTCCATTATTGTGATTATATTACATGTGAAATGTAATAAATAAATAAATAAATTATAGAAAGAACGTGTACTTACCAGAGCAACGTTCAACTCACAAACCGAAAATGTGAAAAATTATTTTTAAAATAAAATTATTTTGCATTTATTGATAAAAAATATATTTGATACTACACATTACGTATTATTAAATAAGTCTAAAAAAACGTATTCCTTTTCGCCACCTTTAGAATCAATGTCTAATAGAAATTTTATGTTTATTACATTTGATAATGTTTCGACGCGCTGTTAATTTTCAATGGAACAATACATACATCAAAAATGTTTACAAATATATGATTGAATTGCAGAAAAACTCACTAATTAAAAAGATAAGGAGCGTTTTAAATAATATTATCTATCTGGTAATTTTATTTAACGTTTTTTTAGAACACCTTCAGATAAGGTATTGAACTATATACATTTTATTTTATTTCTTCAGCCAGAGCAAATAATCGATTTCCACAAAATATGGTCAGCCTACAGATGGAAGACAGCAGTGTTAAATTTATTTTTCTCGGAATTCCTAAACCCCACTCCTCATTTAAGATTGATTTGTTGGAAAGTGAAAATGTGTGTACAAATCAGGTGGTAAATAGAAATATCAATTTTAAAGGCAGAATCCATTATTTGATTGCTCGAAATACAAGATTTCTACCCCAGGCAAAGAAAAAGATAAATCGAGCTCCGTTGACGAGGAGGCAATGAAAATTGATGTAAGCGGTTTAAGTGGGATTTACGATTATTTTTGGATTTTGGATTTATGGCCATTTTTATCAGTCAGTCGTGTTGACAATTAAATTTACGAGGGTGCTTTGTTTTTTTTTTCATTTTTCCTGATTACCTACCAAAGGACCCGTTTTACAATTAAACGTTTAAGGATCATTAACTTATCGCTTTTGCTACCAAATGGTAGCCTTTTAAGATTTATTTTACATTTTGAAAACTTCTAACAAAATAGAAATAATCTTACTTAAATGTGAATGTCACCATGACATAAACTTTATTCTTCTTCTTCTTTCTGATGCTTTATACTAAAACCAATATTTTTCATTCATCCCTGTTCTTAAATGAATTTTTTGAAAAAAAAAAAAAAAAATTAAAGAACACCTTAATTTAATAATATAATTACTACCTAATTTTATGAATTATGAATGGTAGACACCCGTGTAAACAAAATTTTATTTTCAGAGAATTGAGATAATTATTTGCTTTATTTTAATTCATGTACAAAAATAACAATTTAAGAGAAGAGTCATGCTAAAATACCGTTGTTTTAAAAATGACGGAAAAAACTTCAAAATAACTTTTATGATCAAAAGGAATATTAAGGGAAGAAAACGAAAATTCTCATAAAAATATTTATGGCAGACAAAATTTTGAATTTGCCACACTGACATGACATCGTAAAAATATTTTGTAAAGGAGAATTAAGTGAAAGAATTTTTTATCATTTCTTGTTTCAGTTCAGAATCAAAGAAATGCTAGCGGCCCTCAACATCGCTTCTTTGTTTCAGTTAATAACCAAGGAGATGCTGACGGCCTTCAACATCACCGATTTCTTGTTTCAGTTATTTATTTGCGATTGATTTGGATTGTGATTTATTCATAGGGGCTAAATACATTAGAAGTAAACACGGCTGACGGTTTATTAAAGAACAAGAATGTTGGCTTTACTATACCCTAACTAAGAATGACGAACAGGTCGCACACCGCAGACGTACTCAATGCACACACACGTACGTATATTGTCTGTCACCTCACACCACAGTCTCTTTCACACACACATATCTCACGATGATAGTGGACCTTCTTGAGATGATAGTGGACCTGTAGCATGTGTCGTAAAGCGCGATGGAAGTAGCCTTCAACTTAATTTAGTTGAGGGCTACTTCCATTTGAAGAACAATTGTTCTTTTTTCCATCAATAATCAAGGAGTTACATAATAATCAAGGAGATGTAAGCGGCCCTCAACATAACCGACTTCTAGTTTCAATTGATAATTAAGGAGATGCGGACAGCCCTCAACATCACCGATCAAGGAGATGACCTGTCGCACGTGTCGCAGAGCACCATGCTGGCGGCCCTCAACATCACCGTTTTCTTGTTTCAGTTGATAAAATCAAAGAAATGCGGGCGGCCCTCATCACCAATGATTTCTTGTTACAGTTAATAATCAAGGAGATGAACCGTCTCGGGATGATGGTGGACCTGTCGCACGTGTCCCAGAGCACCATGCGGGCGGCCCTCAACACGACGGTGGCCCCCGTGCTGTTCTCTCACTCGTCGGCCCGCGCCCTCTGCAACTCCTCGCGCAACGTGCCGGACGAGGTACTCCGCCAGGTGGCGGCCAACAGGGGGCTCGTCATGGTCAACTTCTACTCGCAGTTCCTGGCCTGCAAGAACAAGGCGGGAGTTGCGGATGCTATAGGTGAGAAATAATAACCCTATTATTAAAAAAAATTACAGTGAATGTATTTACAACCCTCTAATACCGAATATTATTGGTTTCAGTGAAGGTTTGAGTTCTTTCTCATTTGAAATAGTTGGAGAAATGGAAGTCATGTAAACAAGCAATGAAAAACTACACATGTCATGTAGACGACATTTTTGTTAGTATATCCTTGTTTAGAGGTATTTAAATCGAGTAACAGGAAATTTGTCTTGAAGCGATGTGTATTTGAATTCATTCATAAAGTCAGTACATTGTAATACGTTTAGTGGTCCAACCCAGCCAATGACAGGATAAAAGCCATTTAATGCTTATAATATATCCATATTCCTTTCCAGGTATTCTTTGTCCATGTTGGGATACAATAATAGGTAACGAGGAGGATTGTTGATTTTTCCTTTTCAAAGTTTAAAGTCGTTTTTGATTCCGCGTTATTTTTGCCATATCATTTACATCATTATCATCATCATACCATACCCGCTCCCTGTGTGGAGCATATGGATTCCACAAACAGCAATCGGCCGCCAATTCTCGCGCATCCTCCCAGTGTCATCAACAGTGGACGTCCAGGACGCTGAGAATCAAATGCCTTGTAAATAAGGCAAATCATTGTAATTACAACAAATACTTAAAAGTGGCCATGTAAAAAGTCGGAATAATCACCTTGCGTGCATGAGAAGATGTATGAATGTGGAGGAAGCAAGGAAAGTTATTTGTGGGTTGCACAGTTTCAACCCGCGCTGTGCAAGCGGGTGCCCTGCAAGGCGTCGGACCCTCGGAAGTGTGCTAGGACAGAGTGGTGTAGCATTCTAGCCTTTTTGCCTACCCTTTGGGGGAGGCACGCCTAGTCAGCCGAAAGACCTTCGCCGGATGACAGTAGATACCAAAGGTAGCTGCGTCCGTTGTCTCATCTCTGTGTTAGATCTTATCAATCCCTTTATATGATTGAAATTGGGTTCTTTCCGATTTTTTTTTTAATTTCAAAATAATTATTGAAAAATAACAATATCAAGGGAATTTTTTTAAAATTTTTACGATGTCATATGAATTTTCTAGCGCGGTTTGAAAAAGCGCTTTTTCAAATCGCTCGCAAAATCCTCCATTTGGCGCGCATGCGGTGTGACGTCACAGCAATATAGGCGCTCACTACGGAATGAATTTCACGCCTTTCACGGTAGACGGGTATGACGTCATTAGCCAATAAACGGGCGTTCAAAATCATTCGTATTTTCGTGTTTTTAAAACATAAATTTATAAATGAAAAAACAAAATTTTTGATCGTTGTGTTTTATATCGTTGGATTTGTAAAATTACACTTTTAATATTTATAACGTTTTCAAGGATATTCATGCTTTCGGGAAGAACCCTATTAAATGCATCAATGTAAATAGGGCAATAATTAATGATGTTTACTTAACATGAACGGGTGGTGGCCCAGTGGTAGCGTCGCGGCCTCTGAGTCCAGAGATCGTCGGTTCGAATCCCCACTTCGACACGACTCGATTCCTATTTTCAAGCACAAGCCGCTTAGGCTTTATTGAAAATAGTATTTACAAATTGAAATATGTGCAAATATCATAAGATTGCATAGATTTCTTTTTTAATTAAAAAAAAAAAAAAAAAAAATGTCTCTGGCAATAATAGGCATTTTAACTTTTGTATTTTTTGTAAATAATTATTAGGATACGACATGTAGATTACGCATAAATATACATAAATACGCATAAATCTGTATTAAAAATACCATTCAACCTGCATCAAGTCAGGAAGAATACATTTAAAGTGAAAGCTGAGGTGTGAAGCTTATGTTTTCTAGATAACGCCACTTTCTTTTCTGTTTCTTCAAAAGCAGAAATCCAGACGCTAAATCTCCCCTATAATGCGACCTGAAGTGTTCTCTAGACTTCTAGAGGTTCGTAAACATTCGTGACTCTAAGTAACCCTGAAGGCGAAGTTTCTAAAGTTCTACCCCAGGGAATTATGCGACTGCAAAGGTACAGATAGCTCCATTTGTTTATTTAAACAAAATGACAATTGTTTGTAAGTTCTTTTTAAGAAAAACATAGGCAGCAACACTATTTAGAAAAATTGTTGAAAAATAAATAAAAAAATATCAAAGCAAAAAATCGTTTTAGTAATACGTAATATTTTTCATGAGTCAAAATAATATAATATTATGTTTGAAATAACGAAAACACATCTATGTCATGGAATCGGAAATCCAATTTGTTTAATTCTTTTGAAGTCGAAATTACGATTTAAAGGTAGGTATTACAATTTGACATTTCAACAGAGACGAGAAATTTGGAAGGGAATATGGATATCTAGGCGTTTACAGGGCTTTTGACCTGTCATTGGCTGGGTTAAGTGGCCACTTGATGTATTACAACATTCCCCATTTCACCTAGTATTTGATATATATCTGCCAATATACAATAAAATGGCGCGACTCTTCACATGTGAACACTCTCTGTCATCCAGTTTTTGTCTACAAGTATTTGGACACACTCAAAATGTTGTTTACCTACGTATTAATCAAAGGGCTCTTATTACTTATCTATTAGATATTTTCTGTACTAGCTTCGTTTTTTTTAACCCTCCATAACATGTAAAAAGAAAGATGAATGCACCAAACGTTAATATAAATTTAGTCAAAATAATATATAAAATAGGTATTTTTCGATCCATTCTTGAGTTAGGGTTAAGTTTATGTGCCCGTTGCGTTGATGTGAATACCTGTCACTTACACGTGTCCTTTATAGTAATCCCTAGAACCGGACGTACCACGCGGAGGTCAAAAGGGTTAACATCAACTTTAATTCCACAGTTTAGTACGTAATACAGATAAGATGAATTCTTGGAATCCGTAGAAAATACCTACGCCATTGATAAGAGAAGAAGTCAGAAAAGAGAAATTATCTTTTGCTCCGTTTCAATAATGTTTTTCGTTAGACGAAGTGAGACCTTTAAAACTGCTTAGGTACGTTCAAGCTGCTTAAGGCTCATTTTACACCTATGTAGATGTCGTTCACGCAAAATGGTGAATACTGAGCAGGCTATGTAGCTCTCATTCACTACTGACCCATTCCTTATGATTGTGTTCTGTAAATTTTGTTAATTTCACGTTAGGTACGTGAATTAGATACGTAAATCGTAAATTAGTTGATATCGTAACACGCAAACAATAAACAATGATGTCTTGTACAATAATAATGACCTGTTCATATGTTTTCTGATGACATAGGTATATGGTAAAATAAATAAATATATAATCATTTTCAAAAGTACAAACCGTTTAAAATGATAAAAAATATTAATTATGATGAATTCCGAAAGCAATTTAAAATATTTATAGGTAGAAAGTTTAAACGTTTATTAATTAATTAATTTTCAGATTTATTTAAAAAGAAATCATCAATATATAGGTGCGGCTATGCGAATTTTTGTCGACTTTAATTTGAACCACGAGAGCTGCTGATGCGGGAAAGAATTTAAGAATCGAATGAAGGCGAGAGAAGGAGGCAGAACGAAATCCAGCTCCCAGGCGATGCCAGGAGACCCACACCAATCAATCCAATATAAAATTGCCCCTACCTTGGTTAGGATGGATGATGGAACAGGAAGATCGACTTGGCTGCACTGCACTTCAAATAATCACAAAACAGAACGGAACACAAGATTTAGAATAAACACAATGACATTGGATGATTTGTTTGAAAGAGTTCGAAAGTTGAATATAGATGCGGTTTTTATTATAAGATGCGTTTGCGAAACGAGGCGTGCGGTTTTGTTTCAGATGAGGAATAACAATGTTACATATAATTTTTGAGTCTACCCGCGATGATGCAAAAGATAGTACCACAGACAATGTTGGATTTTTGGTAGAGGAAGACATAGACAAAAGGAATATGGGAGTAGGAATCAAGGATTTACTGGGGCAACTTGTCACAAGAATGAATAGTATGAAATCATCCCAGCAAGCTCTGAGAAACCAAAACTCGGCCAAACCAATACTTGTTATTTCATATTCGCTCCATTGGAAACATATAGATTTCATACTACTACTACGTTCCCTTATCTGCACCCATTGGTGCATAGGGCACTGCATTCAACGAACGCAGTGTATCTTGATAATTTTTTAATACATGAATTTAATATGATCAGTCTTATGCTTCAGAACCAGTCCAGATATCACACATGAAATATTGGAATAAAAATCACAGGCAAATAAATATTTCAAGTTGACCCCCTACAGAAATCAAACCCGCGACCTCATGCACGCTAGACAAAAGCACTACCATTATGATACGAGGCGGGCTTATATACCTAAAAAATTAAGTAAACTTGTAAGTATTTATCAATGAATTTGTTTTCATAAAAGTAGTATTAAACATACATATCATATCCGTATACATATCCAACCGAGCAATTATTTGCTGATGCTAAGGTACTTACACTTCGGCAATTATATGTTAAGTCATGCTTAGTGAAATTTTAGAGTATTGACAAGTGCAGAACACAACAAAACATGAACACTCGCTTTGCCTCAAATATAAATTATTTACTTCCTAAAAGAAAAACAACGATAGCGCAGCGCCACTTCACATTTATTGGACCTGAGATATATAACCAAATGGACACACAAACCAAATTATTAACCGACTTCTCCAAATACAGGGTCGGTGTCGTTAGTTGGATAAGTCTAATGGGTCGTGTATATATTGAAAATGCCTGCAAAAATATAGCTATGTAATTAATAAAATTTGGTTTGCAAAAATATTATTTTGTAAATTCTAAATTTGTGAAATCCAAACCTGGTTCTATTATACTAATTATGTGAATATTAAATTATGTTTAGTACTACAATGTGTTATGTATAATACTACAATGCCCTGACTCGACACGGACTATCTAGTGAGTCGGGGCCAGATCATTGGCATGGGTCTCTACTGATTGAGTCACCATCCCATTATTGTGATTTTTAAATGTGTGAAATGTAATAAATAAATAAATAAACACTATTTCATGTAAAATAGTAGAGATTTTGCGATGGCAACAGTAATTATAACTTGTTTTAGCTTGTTAGCTTGCATTTTTACAAAATATAATACAAATTTTCTGTGGTTGGCAGATCTACTTGATTTAGTATCACCTCTTCAGTTACTGCATCTGCTTTACAAGCGTGAGTTGAGTTTCACCACAGCTCAAACTATAAAGTTGAACCATTTGAAAGAGCAACGAATGCTGAATTCTAGGAATAAGGTGGTTTGGCTCAGGAATGAGATTATTGTACTTTAAAACTCAGCCTTAATATATAATAAATCCTTTGTTGTTGAAACAGTAAAAAAAATAGGACGTAGATTCAAGTGGAACTTCCTATATATTTCAATAGTATCGGTCAAAACTATGATAATCTATACTTTTGTGCAACTATTATAAACACATTATAATTAGGAGATAGATACTGAAAATTGCTGATTTGGGATATTGATATACGGAATACGGATATCTAAGCTAGTAAAAGACAAAGGACCTGCCATTAGCTGGGTTAATTAGCCATTGTATGATGTATGTCCACCTCGTAGCATAGTGGTAGCGCATTTGGTTACCGTGCATGAGGTCGCGGGATCGTTTCCCGTAGAGGGTCAACATGAAATATTGATTTACATGTGATTTTCATGATAATATTTCTTGTGCGATACTTGCACTGGTTCTGAAGCGTAAGACTGATCATCTTACCTTTATGAAAAAAAATCAAGAAACATTGCACTTGGTTTACCAATGCAGTACCCTATGCACCATTGGGTTCAAATATGGGAAAGTAGTAGTAGTAATTATTAACACATTAAAATTAGGAGATAAATAGATACTGCAAATTGCTACTAATACCTCCATAGAGGTCTTGGGATACTGATACATGTCATGATCTCAATATTTGGTATCTATATACTTAAGGTAAAAATGACTTTATTATCTACATAAATGAGGCTATTCTCTATCATCTAACAAAAGAGAAATACAACGCATACTTAGACAAAAAAAATACCAGACTGTTATTGTTATGTTTGCTATGCATCTTACCATAAGGAGATTGATTAAGATATAAAAAATTAATTACTAACAAGATCGTTAAGAATCTGAAAATATTTTCGTACAAACAACAAAAAACTTGATTGTTTAAAAGGAATATTATAACATACAGTTTATTTTAAATAACAAGAGAATAAATATAAAATATATTTGTTCTGGAAATCTCATTTCGAAGCGAGATTTTTTCGACGCAAAGGTTTTGAAAACATCTGCCGTCAGCAGCAAAAAATATCTCCATTCCGTTGTTATTGAAACATCAAAATTACGCGTTATTTGACCCATCATAACATCAATTTTCCCGCCATACTTCACCCCTTCATATTTCAACCCTTTCGCATGAAAAAACTTTTCATGCCATTTTTCATTCTCAGAATGTTTGTGTTGTTAAATTTATCTCATTTTATTTTATTTTATTGTAAAAGTACAGCCATTGGCAATTGGCACCATGAATATTTAACTGTACTTACTCAAAGAAATCTTGAGTTAGTACAGTTTAGAACAGTTGTGTGCAGATTATAGCTTTTGGGAAAGCGCAAAAAAGGATATTTAAAAATTTAATATTTTTTCATAAGAAAGAGATAGAAACACGTTTCTTAGACAGAAATGTGGCAGTTGGTGTGAGCTGTATCTAAGGTGGTATTCTCAGTTCATTTTTGATAAATTACATGTGTGCAAAAGTGCGGTCTTAGAGCCCCCGCAGACTAGAGGCTTTCTATCGGGCGATAGTTTAGTCGGGTTGGACTGCTAGCGCGCACACTGAATCAACAAAACAGTCGGGTTGGTGATGAGTGCGCAGACTAAAGAACAGTCGGCCAACTGCTATCGAATGATTTTCCAGTTTATAAACGACTTTTGAAGAGAGCAGTCGCAATGAATGTTGGAACAATATTATCAAGAAAAGTTATCATTGCTGCAATACTACGAAGGTGAAAGATTAAGAAGAGAAACCGAGAGTATTGGGTGCATCCCATCTACAGTGATAGGTTATTGAATGGAAAATTTTACACGATGCATTCGAAATTACTTTATAATTTACAATTAACGTTTCGACAAGCAGCGCCATCATTAAAATTCTCAAACCGCAAACGAGACCGTCCGATAGTTTATTGATAGGATAGTTTAAAGGCAATCGCAAGGCCTATTAAACTTAGCAATCGGCCGATACCGGATCGTTGTAGTATGCGCACTTGCATACATCTTCATACTGATTAAAAGCCCGACTAAACTATCGCCCGATAGAAAGTCTCTAGATCTGCTTATTAAGTACCATGGCAAATAAACGAAAAAATATATCTATTGAACACACAGGTAGCATGGTTAAAAGTAATATCTAAATTTTAAAAATCCCATGGTAAATTTATTGTGCGTGTGCGGAAATTCACAAAACGCTATTATACAATCACCATAACAATCCTTCAAATCACACAATGGGCTAATAAAGCTATAATATTCATAGTTAAATGAATATAAATGTGATGACCCACTTTATCGTTATGTTTGGACTCTACTCTGCATAACGTTTCCTGCTCCGCTAATCACGCCATTTTATTAACAGGGATATTACAAATAACATGTTCCTTTTTCAGTATATATGTATTTTAAGAATTTATTAATATGTTATGTATTGTACGGTCAACTTCGAATAAGAAGTCCAAGTGTACTGAATGTCATCTTTTGAATGTTAGCTCTTGTGTGCTTGTAATATAAATGAGTCATTTTGTTTAAGTACAAAGGAAAATATACAAATGAAGGCTTAATAATGTACGTTTATTTTGAAAAAAAAGCATAAAATATCAAAATCTAAGAAGGAAATGTGTTGTTGGTTTTTACAAAAAAACGTTTAATCAATCATTGGATTACCTTTATTATGCCTTTGTAAAATAACTCACAAGAGACGCAAAATTATTCCTGATTGGCTTTGAGAGTAACCCAAAGTTTATTATGTCAATAATTGATTATGTTGTTAATAACAAGTGAAATTTACAGCATTAATACCTTTTCTAAAAATATTATCTAACGTAGATCATTTGTATATTTTAATTAAATAATAAACGCGAGAAATTATTTGATACGATAGGTTTAAAATTACCTTTATTTGCAACATTTTGGGCGTGTTCAAATACTTGTACACAAATCTGGATTTATCCCAAGACGGGAAGTAGGTATATATTTCATTTTTATATCCCTACAGAGATGAGGTAGAATTCTTTCAAATTCAGGAATATGAATATTCGAGCGTTTACAGGGCTTATGACCTTTCCCCATTCCGCTTATTACCATGTATGCATTGATATTGAAGTTATATTGAGCTATTAACGCGCTGGTGGATGGTTTTCGATTCGTAACATATATACAAAATCAAAAATGTTACCTGGTGTGGATATTCACTAATAAGCGAAATAAGGAATGTTGTAGTACATAAATTGGGCACTTATTTGATTAGTTTTCCCGTACTAAGCATAGTAGAAAAACAAGAATTGATTTTGTAGGATTTTTAGCTGTAGTAATAATCGACTTGGCTGGGTTTTCATCTAATACATAACATATTTCTTATCCACACCCAATGTTGCAAAGGAAACTGAACTGGTACTGTTAGTACAGTGGATCATTTGTTATATGAAGGGAAGATGATCAATGATCAGTCTTACGCTTCAGTCCCAGTCCAAGGTATTATATATGAAATTTGTTTTTACGTGAGAAACAATATTAAAATAAATAAACGCCATTGTTTCATTCAGAATAATGGCGATTTAAATTGATTAGACATTTATGTGTAACCCTGTAGAATGTAAAACTTCTGTTCCGCGCCCAAATTTGACGTCAGCTTATTTTTCCATTTCCTAATTATTTTCATATATTTATATTTTCATGGTTCCGCCTGCAGCGCACATCAATCACATCAGGGATGTAGCTGGTATCGAGAGCGTCGGGCTGGGGGCGGGCTACGATGGAATCAATTTGTGAGTACACCCCTGACTATAACATTGTTTAAAACATTAATCTAGTTGCGAGTACACACAGCATCAATTTATATGCCGGCTGAACAAGCAAAACAAAGTTGGTACATGCTAATGATTTCAACCAACTACGAAACACTAAGATTTTACCAAATCTATCAAATGGATAATCATAACTAACTAAACTAACTAACCATCACGCCATTTCCCCGTAGGGGTAGACAGAGAGGATAGAACGCCATACCACTCTGTCCTGACAGACTTCCTTTGCTTCCTCTACATTTATACATCTTCTCATGCACATACGCCGATTATTCCGACTTTTCACTTGACCACTTTCAAGTACTTGACGTACTTGGTCATGCCATGTCTTTCTCGGCCTTCTACGGCTTCTACATCCAGGCATACTTGCATTTAAACTTCTTTTAGCCGTTCTTTCATCACTCATTCGCTCCACATGACCAAACCATCGTAAAAGCCCTTTCTTAATTTTGTCGATAATGCTTATCTCAGCCTTGCACTCTGCTCTAATTTCGACATTTGTACACCTATCATACATAGTCTTACCACACATTCGCCTGAGAGATCGCATTTCAACAGCATTCAGTCTACTTTCATCCTTCTTTTTCCAACACTACGCTTCACTACCATAATCATAAAGCCTCTATTTGCAAGACTATTAAATATGTCAGAAAACACATAAATGATTTCTCAAAAAATCGTGTTCGAAATTTCACTGTAACTTATTTAAAATTTAAAATTTGTTTGACTGCACCGCATACCTTTTTATATACATTTTTACGGCGTCACTTTACGCGATATTTAAATATTATTTTATCGTCAGGCCATTGGCTATCTCTCCTACATCTCTCCTCTCATTTCTGATGGAATTACCCTAAGTTTGAACGTATTACAAAAGAGTGAAAGTTCGTTACGTATGCACAGAAATTTAAAACAGGAGTTAAAATCGGTAATGGAAATCTTAATTCGAACTTAAATTAGACAAATTACAGCACAGCAAGAATTTTATTGGCCCAATTGTACCTACTTCTGACAAAATTAATGTTACAGACCCTTTTAATGAGAGTGGAATGTAATTAAAATGGTAATCTTAAGCCAACATATTTCAAGCTCCAGGTTAACTTCAACTGCCAGGTTTAACGGTTTATAATCCTATGGGTTACTTAATTTTTGTGGTTAAACTAAGAAAAGGACAGAAATATCACGAACTTAAAGATCAAATTTAAGGATGTTATTCCATTTTCAAATGTCGTAAAACTCTTTTAATTTTTTAAATTTTATTACCCGGAACGGTGTCACTAATTAGATTTTTTTTTCATTTTAGCTAACGAATTTAATTAATTACTTTTTACTTTCTCAGAGGAGAATGAATTTACTTTTCTAAATAGGAAGTAGATTTTCAGATTGCATAGATTTATTTAAAAAAAAAGCATATACACCGTGTCCCACGATGAGACCGCGAAACTCCGGAGGGTGATTGTTTCATGGTATTCTGAGAAAAAAATCCTTATAAAGTTTTTTGATCCGGGCATTTTTAATAATTAATTTAAAAAATGTATTAATAAAAAGCGACTATGTAATACTGGCTTCTGTTTGAAATGCTAGCGGTGGCGGGGTGGCGGTGGGCGGGGAGGAGTGGGGGTCCGCTCTGGTCACCAAACGCCTTTGCCTTGTGCGGACATTCAAAATTCGAATTTCAAATCTGAAATTGGTGCAGGTCACGTGGTGTTAGCAAGTTCAAAAATGGACGGTATTACACGCGTGAATTTTTATTCATATTTTAATCATTTTTTTAAGAAATTAGAATTGAGTTTTTTGAAAAACTTTGTAAAGATTTTTTTCTCAGAATATCATGAATAATCACCCTCTGGAGTTTCGCGGTCTCATCGTGGGAAACGGTGTATATATTGCTATGTCTCTAGCAACCTTAATGTTTAAACTAATAAGAATCCTCTCTGATTGCTTGGGGATGGGGATCTATCTGCTTATAGCAAAAGCTGGATATGCTTTTGCCATATATTTCTTTTATAACATCGTTGAATAAAAACTACGCATTGACGTTTTAATTTAAATTTTTTGATTAATTAAATAAAACACTTTGTTACTTAGACAACTTGAATTGATTTAAACAGTTTATAACTACACCTGATGATGGAAAGATCTGTTTTTCCGAAACTAAAACCTAATTAATTTATTGGCCTAATTTATACAATGTACATAAGTAGTGGAAGTGTTACCAAGCATTTTAATTTATTTTTTATAAGTTACATTATAATGATAATTGAGACACGAAATTCCATCTAAGCAAAAATGTGTATTTAAAAGCAAATTGCCTTTATTTGAATACCCGAATAGCTAAGTTATTTTTAAAAATTCATTATTATTTTCGTAATTTAGTTGGTAGATTAAAAAAAAACTGTTTGAATAAAATATCCATTATTTCAATAAATACATATGAAAAACATATTTAAACAAATGCGTTATTAGATTATTATCTATTATCTTGGTAAAAATTTGTAAACTGGTCTAGTATAAAATCATAAACTGGTTTAATTAATTTAATCAAGTTATTCTACAACGTTAATGCCGATTCTATAATATTTTTTTTTAGTGTTTATTTACAAAGTAATTAAAAAAACTATGCATTGTTGTTGTGGAATCCATATGCTCAACGCTTCACATAGGGAACGCATATGGTATAATGATGATGATGATGTCGTTCCACACAATTTATGATGAAAGGGCCATGTTAACGGAAGTCCGAGTACATGTGAAATATTCTGAACATTACTAAGATCGTCTCTGCCGGGAGATTCGAGTAAAATAGACCACTTAGCGAAGTGCGGCCGGTTATTAATTACCCCATGGGAAAGTTTCTAGGGATTGCCCCGGGGTTAAGAATGTACAGAGACGAGAATTTCAGAATATGGCCCGCCTAATGGAGGGTTAAGATAATTTATCAGGCTGACCAAAAAACAATAAGTCTGTCTTTAAGTACGTGTTGTATCCTATGAAGTTTAACACGAGTATTTAAATCATTCAAAACATTTTAAGAGAATTTCTTGATAATAAGGGTAAGTGCCGTAAATGGAGCGAAAAAGAGGAGAATAAAATTGTGTCATAGAAATAAAAGTGAGAGACCAAAGAAGTAGTTGATATTATTTCGACTTATTGGGTATTATAATATTATAATGTAATTTTACGGTATATTTGACTTCAGCCATGGAACCGATATTTTTTGGTTGGACATTTTTTAAATGTAATAACTAGGTAGTTTAATGAATAGGGGTTGTAGGATTTTTTACGTCTCTCAATAGGCCATGTGATTTGTTAGTAATAACTGACAAAAAATACCTAGCCTGGAGAAATAGTATTGTTATAATTTCACCGGGAATTCAACCCAAATCCGACACCAAATTATAGGGGCTACCCGCTTCGAACAAGAATTTCAGAGAATTGACATTCCATAGGTAGGTACTAGAAAAATACTACCGTGTCTGGGGTTATATAGTTACCCACCACGTCTCTCACTACGTCATCAATAGGCATCTACGTCATCATTAGACATCTACGTCACACTAGGCCTACAGTGCTGGAGCCTTTAGACGGCGGAATTTGATGATAAGTGGTGTTATGAAATTAACCGTAGAAAGCATACATTTTTAGAAAATTTGTATGGAAACGTCCCTTCTAGTGAATTTTCGTTCGAAGACTATCCGTATTTTTTTGCAGTAAAGCAACGATATACCCTTTTGAAAATGCAACAACAACATATTTGTAGCAATTATCTGTTTCCATGAGCGTACAAAAATCTTAAAATCATTCCTAACTTGAACATTTTTTGTCTTTATGAATAAATTATTATATGGAGGAGAAAAACAGAATAGTTTTCATTTGTATGACAAAAGTTCTAAATGAGCTGTCGTCCCTCGGTGAATCCTTAAGTGAATTTCTTCAGAGAAGTAAGAATTGTTGAAAAAATCTCGTTTATAAAATGCTTGCTGGAGCGATGAGACTGAGAATTAAGTTAAAAACGCTCCTGGAGAGGAGATAAAATTAGTTTGTTCAACTTTTGATTTCATCTAAAGTTTTTGATCAGTAACAATCTGTTTTCTAAAAAGTTTTATCTCTGGATAACACTTTGTTGATTCAACATCCGTATACGAATCCGAGAGGAAACTGAATTATACTTTTCTGAAACGTATACAGAAATATTTTCCAGGAAATGCCCTAGGTGCATTTTATTGAAATGTTTTGTTAGCACTGAAACGGCTTTTTCATTAACCCAGGTATGTGAAATATTATTCACATATTTGTTTTCGGCGGTTGTTCACAATCATAATGTAAATTAGCGATTAAAATGCAAACAATTTTCTCTAATCGACAAACGCCATGTTACTGTTTTATTGGCCAGATTAAATCAAATATTAATTTCGTACATAAAATATTTTAACTCATTTGTACAAAATGTGCTGTTTACTTACGTAACTAGCTAAATACACAACAAAACTAAAATATTCAATACAAATTATAAAATACGATGATGATGATGATGATTTAATATATAAAATCACGGACTCAAAAGATTATTAAAATATACGCAGACTTAATATTCGCCTTGATAATTTTTTAACAAATATGCGCCGATTTTTTTAAATTTTAGTGTGTCATCCGACATCTTAGTTAGCTATACTGACAATCAATTGTAGCACGTGTCAAAGTTACAGACACACAAGTCTTGTATTTCAAGACGCACGACAGCTATTAAGATGGCTGATCGATTATTCGATTTTCAATCAGAAGCTTCAAAATCTCACCTTCCTAATAAATTTTTAAGGTAACAAATTTCTATAGTAGGGTAGGACCATTTAGAGCAGATATCACTGCGCTAAGTAAACTAATACAATACCAAATCAGAGCTACTAGGTGCGGAAGAGAGAGGAAAAACGAAGGAAATAAAAAAAAAGTTTTTTGTGATAATTTTAAGAACTTACTAATATAAAGAAGGAACTGCTTGGGTTTGAAAAACAGAAAAAATTGTTTGTAACTAATGAGTTTGTGAGTGAACTGGGTTGTGAACTACATAGTGGTAGAGTCGCGGATTCCGGATTGGAATTCCTAGGATCAAATCCCACTCAACCACAAATCGTTACCTGCATTCTTGCACAGTTCTTTTCAACTATTTGAGAGAAGCCTCAAAATTGAAAATTTTAGTAGGTAATATTATAAAAACTTTAATGTTTCTTTATTCTTTGTTTCAGCACTCCAAAAGGTTTAGAGGATGTATCAACCTACCCTCTTCTGTTCGCTGAGCTCCTGGCAGCTGGCTGGTCCACCGAAGAGCTGAAGAAGCTAGCTGGCCAGAACTTCCTGAGGGTTTTCGAAGAGGTGGAGCGGGTGAGGGACGAGCAGGCTGCAGCGGGGGTTGCGCCCTACGAGGACACCATGCAACCCTGGCCAGGGTTGGGGTATAACTGCACCAGTCAAGACTTGTTTTAAGGAAGTATTATTAGGCGAAAAAAAATCGTTAGTGTTGTGCTGGACTGAAAAAATACTATTTAAACTACAATCTAGAAAAAATGGTCGGCTGGTCCAACGTAAAGCTAAATAAGCTGGCTGGACACCCAATCAAGATTTGTTATTTCATTTAAATCGAGCAAATTAGCTTTAAAACATCGTTTAAAATGTGCTGGGCACAGATCATCAAAATATTTATCCACATCTTTATGTATCGCAGTTTTAATTCGTTTTTAGAGTAATTGGTACATTTTTAAAGAAATTTTATGGATTACCGTCATATATGCGTCACAACTGTTTAACTTTTTGGTGATAGGCTCCCCCCTGGACTGAAAAATACTACATTAATAGTCTTTCAGTAGGTCTGGGGAAAGTGTGGGACTTTCATTTTCGTAAGAAAATCACAGTAAGTTTAAGAACATAATACAGGGGGTATCACTTTGAATGTATTATATTATTAAAAGGGTCAGTAAGAGTATCACTTACGTTTTAGAAGAAAAACGTATATTTTCAAACTGTTCCTTTTCGTTGCACTTACTTTACATAAATCTCATTTTATCAAACGTTTTCATGAAATAACTTATAAACAGTCAATAGTTCGAAACTGTCAAGTTCGTCTGTAAGCAAATTAACAAAAACTATCCGAAGGTTACCGAGTATTTTTATAAAACATTAATATACAAGTTAACCAATGGAAAAAATAGCGAGCATACCGATGTAGTATGCTTTTATGTAATTGAACACATTTTAATTAATGTGGGTTATTTAAAACACCGTTTGTGTTCTTGGGCAGATAAAATTATTTATTTAAACTTTTACAAAATGTATAAAACGTTTCATATTTGAATAGATTTAAATACAAATTATTGTTTTGTATAATCACGATAATGTTAATTTCATTTGACATTGACAATCGTTTTTATTTATCGAAAAAGCGAATGTGTAAAATATGAATATATATAAATGAAAAATGTACGATATTCTATAAAGAAAACTAAGAGTAAATTAAAATTAAGTTCTTTGTACTTATAGTCCTGTTTTAAATCATGCAATATTTTATTAGACTGTTTTATACTCAGAAATATACGCTTTTACTGTAAAAACTAATAGAAAATTGATGTAAAAACTAATAAAAGTAAAACAATCGTAAAATATTATTTACGCTTTTTTTTCGTGTGTAAATCGGAACTCTCTCGTAAGGCAGAGAAGTCAAAGGTTTCTTACATAAACGTGACAGGGTTTTCTAAAAAGGAAAATATGGACGAACTACACTACCTGTGTGCCTAGTCCTAATCCAGGGAATATTAGAAAGTTGTTGGTAAAACTGTCAGGGAATATTTGGAGACAAGTCAACTTTGGGAACGTGGAAAGAAATACTTAGGAAACATTTTTGACACGAAAGGGCATAATTACTATTTATTTTAAGATTATCTCTCAGGCTGTAGGTCGTTATAATATGAGTCCAAGTTCAAAATATTATGTTCTCCATTTTGGATCAAAATTCTAAATGGGTTTACAAACATATTCCCGCTATCATAGAGCCTCTCTTTCCATGCAATACGATTAAATATGACAGAAAAGAGATGGATGATTTCTCACAAAACCATGATTCGAAAATGAACTGTAACTTACTTACCATCACGCCATTTCCCCAATAGGTAAGTAGAGATGATAGAACGCCACACTACTCTGCCCTGGCATACTTCTCTTGCTTCCTCCACATTCATACATCTTCTCATGCACGCACGTCGATTATTCCGACTTTTAACACACCCACTTTCAAGCACTTGGGTTTCAAGCGATTGATGATGCCATGACTTTCGCAGCTTTCTTGACTTCTTTCGTGGACTTCTACATATTTAAAATTAGTTTGATGGCATCGCTTGCATATTTTACATACATTTTACGCTGTCAATACGATATCCAAATATTTATTATCGGTTAATTTCTTTGTCATTTGATTCATTTCCCTTTTAAAACTGTAAGCGTCATCTTTCTCAGTATATTTTTCCTCCAAATTATTTTTATTATGGTATAACATCCGTGGTTAGAACCGTCAACAGGGCATAATGAGATGGTATCTAAGGAGAAAAACAAGATTCGGTTGCAAATACTCCGATCAGGTGAGTAATGTAATTGTGGAAATTCTGGTAAGGCATACGGGTTCCGTTCAAAAGGAAATTACTAGAATGCGTGATATAAGGTTACCGTACAGAATTTTCATAAAGGCGTAAAGAGAAAATGATGAACACGCTTTGTATTCCATGTAGCAAAGGACGCCGCCGTCTTGGAAGACGAATTTTAATAGAACGGTGTTTAGAATCAATTTTTTATAAACTTGGTTGGGAAAGCGTAAAAAAATCTTTACAAATCAAAGTCTAAGGTCTAAGTTTCTCTATTGAATGTCGCATAAGTTATCACTTTGTACGCTTACGTTTAGTACAAAACACAATGAAATACGTAGATCTTAAAAGCGCAGAAAAAGCTAGGAGTTTTAACAACTCATACGGAAAAGTGTTTTTTTTCTCGCTAACTGTTAATGTTTTTGTACGAATGAGATATTTTTTGCAGTTTCAGTGAGAATGTGCTAAAACAGGCTTTTCTGTTACGTTTTTACTAATACAGTCGGTTATTTCTAAAATAACTTATTTGTTAAGATATAATTAAAAAAAGAACAGCAATACGGTATAGTTAAAAAGTACTTCACATTTAATTATTTTTTTGAAAATGGTTATATAAATGAATTAATTAAATGCAAAGATCTTAAAATGCACGCAAATGAACTACGTTTTTATTATAAACAGCAATGTTTTTTACTTTAATATTTTTAGTATAAATAATTTTGGACTTTGAATTGAAAAATACTTAAGTATGTAGCAGAGTAGGATTCAAAGTGCTAATTCCGAATTAATTTCTAATCCTTAATTTCTACTTCAATGTTGGCAATTTTTGTAAACACGGGAACGCAACTCGTTCCTAAAATTAAATTACAAAAGTATTATTTCAAATGAATACGTATTTTTGTATATATTTAGATACCTACAATGGATTTAATTAATTACGTTTGTTTTTATGGCAGTACCTTTATTTATGTAGTGTAGGTTTAGTGACAATCCTTAGTATTTTTCATGGCAAGAATTTATTACAAAGAAAAAAACGTTTTCGCAATATGTCGGAGCATATTCGACAACTTGGGCTTGTTTACGATCAAGGAAATAAATATCAAGTGACGTAATATCCAATATATGAGAAGCGATTCATGTTGTTATTAAACCATCCTACTTAATGAAAAGATATGAATATTGGGATTCGAAGGAAAAACAGTAATCTTGCAATATTAAGAAAAATTTATAAGAAATTTTTAATTATCCAGACGATTTATGAAAAAATTTAATTTGATGATTTTTACATTACGGTTACTAGTGTATAATACACGAACCACAATGGAGATAGTTGTGTAATTTTTTTGCGACAGATTTATGGGGTAATATGTTCATTTTCCAATGTAATTTATAGTACATACCTTGTACATTCAACAGTATGAAAGCTGTCTGGAGATCGGATGTTTACTCGGTTTAAAACAAAATGCCGCCTTTATAACTCCTGCATCACACCTGTTCTCCTCTATGGCTGCGAATCGTGGTACCTTACCAGGGCCCAAGATAGCAGTCTTCTGAGTTTTGAGAATAGGTGTCTTAGAAGAATTTTAGGTGTGCGTGGTTTGACTTTGTAAGGATCACAGAGGTGAGGCAACGGACACAGCAACCCCTTGGTATCTACTGTCATCCATCGAAGGCGTTTCGGCTGGCTAGGCCATATACTCGTATGCCCCCCGAGAGCCTTAACCACGCTTGCCTATTTTACAAGGCATCAGGTTCTCGGCGTCCTGGTCGACCACAATTTGACAATTCGTCAGCAGTTTGCGTCAGAGCTGCGGGACGTGGACTTGACTTGGGAGGGATGCACGGGAGCTGGCGGCCGATCGCTTGGCCTGGAGGCAGTTTGTGGATTGCATATGTTCCACAAAGGGAGCGGATATGGTATGATGAAGATGACCTAGTACATATTTTGACGTCTCCTCTTTGAGGATCGAACCCAAAACTTCATGAATGCCCAACGTATTACTTACTGGTGCAATATAAACGGAAATGCAAAAAAGGAAAACCATGATTATCGACTGCTTTTACAAGAAAACACTCCAAGAAATTTCAGAACAAATATTTTGTTGCTATTATCCAAGTTTTTGTTTTATGATCAAGGCATTATTCGTTTGGCTTCGAATTCAGAGGATATTTTTATTATTTTATAATTTATACAGAAAAGACCGCGTTGTAATAATTTTTTTGCTTTTACTATTAATTTCGTAATTATGTTTAGTATGTTTGTTTCCTTTTGGAATAATTAGTCTCATTTCCTCATTTTGTAGAGCTTGATAGATAAGAAAATAAGGGAAGGAAACTATGATTTGTTAACTTAAAATGTAAGCTGGCAGATATTTGGGGATTCCATACAATTTTGTCACAATATGAAATTCCTTGAATTGTCCACAAACACCTTCCAACATTCCTGTTTGCCAAGCGTGTTAACAGGAATGCATAAAGCTATTGTTTTGGACGTTGTGAAATGTGAAATATATGTGCAGTACTTATTTATAGCAAGAATGTTTCATGCATTACAGTATTTTTTTTTGCTTTCCCAATGGTTGGAATTTTAACGCCATGTCTTTAAAATCCGTTAAAAAAAATCTAAATTGCAGTTAAATCACCAAGTAACTTAAAAGAAATATAAAAAACTTTGAATAAAACAAGTGTTTTGACACACATTTTGGAGAATGCGATTTTGGAACATGATTAGGCCTAATTAAAAATGACATTTTATTCAGTAATACCATACATTCATCTAGCTAATGTTTTCAGGCTCAATATTTTCCCTTCATACCTAGACCATCCTTAATTCTGATAATGTTTGCTGCTTCCTGTGTAAAGCATGAAGATTTTACCAGACACCTGCTCCTCCAGGACATCTTTAATACATATAACACAGGCATTCCTTGTGTAGCCATAATATTATTTTACTTCAAATGTTATTTTTATTCTTATTATAAACCACCATCAGTTGTCAAATTTCTAATAAAAGAACCTACCAAACTCGTTTATAACGCCAAGGCGTAGTTCCAAAAAAATATACAATTCAATTTACTAAAATAGTAACTAGCAAAAACTTTATTGGCAATGTGTGGCTGAATCAGATCTCTTGTCCCAATTTAGGATCGAACAAATTAGAAAATGTTTTTATAGGATCCTGTGTGATTAATGTCTTGTTAATTGGCACCCTTAATCTAAGATATAAAGAAAAACTTTATTGTATTGGGTGAAGATAAATTGAAATTGATGTTGGTTTTTTTAACGTTAAACTAATTCAAATGTAATACATTTCATAGATGTAGGATTTTCAACGGGTTTCAAGGACTACGCTGTTCGACGTCTACAGAAATTTACGGTGTATCCGAAGTAAAATTGCTTGTTTTCTTTCTATATTTAGAGTATTTAAAAGTAAAATTATAAGTAGGTACTCGGAATAATAAAAAAATCCATTAACGCCTCTTTGCCGGGAATAAATTGTCCCTGGAATACTATCCAGAGATAAAATGTTTCGTAAAAGTTTTAAGTTAAGAAGCTTACTTTTTAAAATAAGATTAGAAGGAAATTCAAATTCTTTGGTTGCTTTCAAACTTTTGAATCTTAATCGTTATTTTTTTCAAGTTCGGTGAAAATTAGATAAACTTTCGTAAGAGTTAAATCTCATAAACGAGATAGTGATAAAAATAAAACATGATTTACAAATGAATAAAAAATATATTATTCATAAAATCGACGCGCTCATATTATACAATAATGATTACTTTTACATCATACAAAAATGTTACTAAAATATTTGTATTATTGATTATTTTAAATGCCGTATATTATTATTATTTATCTACTGTTTACACTGTTAAGAAGATATTTCATATTTATTTAATTAATATTTTCGTAAACATCTTATATGTTTTTGAACAAAAAACTAAGCTTAAATACGTAACACAGGAATATAATGTTATGAAAAGTGAAAAGTCGGAATATAATCGACGTCCGTGCATGAGAAGAATGTATGAATGTGGAGAAAGCAAGGGAAGTGTGCCAGGACAGAGTGGTGTGCCGTTCTATCCTCTCTGCCTAGCACTTTGGGAAATGGCGTGATGGTTAGTTAGTTAGTTATCAAATTATTATATCTATTATAAAGTATTTATTACATATTATGTAGGTAAAATGGTATTGTAGTTCTATATAAGAAAACTGACACATGCCAAAAACGATAAAATTAATAATGTTCCTTACTATGGATTCTCATCTTAACGCGTTTACATAATCGTTCTTATATCAGAAAATGACTACATGTTTCAAAGTGACATCAAAATGACCATTTTAATTTTGAATACTATTAGAGACAGATTTTTGAAAAAACCAATAAAGATTTATATAAAAATTGGCAGGTTACCGGATTCGATTCTATTGATAAAACCAAAGAAAAAAAAAAGATACAAGATTTCATGCCTTGGTGTTATGGGGTGTTTTGTTCTATATGTTAAAATGGGTACAAAAAAAGCCAGGGACTGGTTAAAATAAATTCTCATTAAAAAGATTAACTCGTAAAAATAAGCTCGTTATGGTACTGTAACTCCATATAATCAAAATAAATATTTCAAATTGATTTCATTTTTTATATAATCTGTATGGTTTAATGTATTGTGTTTATAATAACTGTTACACACAGCGAAAGTCTCACTAGATAAACTGACTAAAAGTTTCTTCAGTTTTCAATTTATTGCACCAAATTCACATTGATAACTGTTTTCTTACATATCGTTATTTATTCAAAAATAAATAACGTATGAAGGAACAGATATCAATTTATGAAAGTTTTCAACAGCGTCTAAAGTTAACTGAAGGAGTGAGGTGTTTAAAAGTTTGAAGAAAACACCAGATTTCTACTTTTTATATACTTTTACTGTTTACAGCGAAAGCCTTCACTAGATAGAGGTTATTTTCAATTAAAAATGCTCAATTTAGGTAATCAACAATAAGGTAATGATTTTTATTATTATTGAAGATAGATAATAGTTGAATAGAAAATAAAACGCATTAAATAAATGAGTAACAAGTTTATAAAGAATTTTTTAGACAATTTTTGTTTAAAGTCGACTTTAAATACCGAAAATCACTAGAAGGTAATATTCAGATAAATCTTCACTCACGCTAAACTTTAAATAAAAGTTATTGTTGCCCAAAATTATTATCGTTAATTAAAACAATACGTTAAATGTAATCATTTACAGCAAATAAAGTTTAAAACTTTCGAATCCCGATTTAACTATCCATAAAAGTTTGATTAAAATTTAAATAGAATACAATTATGTTTATCCTTTGGAGTTTTCGGAGATTGCTATTATTGTTAAATGACCGTTCAGACGCAAACGTACAATACTATTGTTCAATGTAGGTACTTATGTGAAAGTTTAGAATATAATGTGTACACAAAAGGTCCTGTTAATTATTTAGGCCCCACTTCACAAATAACCCTTAGATAGAAAACCAGAGAAAATTCAATGTAAACAAACTCTATAAAAATGGACTGTAGAATAGTAATAAATGTATTTTTTATTTTAAAATTCGTTTTGTTTTTTTTTACATAAGCACGTTTTGAATCTTTTTTTTTTTTAAATTTTTTTATTTATTTCTATATATGGATATAATATAATATAAACAATAACATTTCCTACTAAGTTGCCTACTGCAACTCGTCATTATTAATGAATAAGTAAAATAATAATAAAATGCAAGTAAAAACAATTTTGGGATATATAGCTTACCAATCAATTAATTGAATACTTAAGAAGAAACATTTTTTTTTGGTAAAAATAGTTTTTTTTATTTTATGAAAATAACACTCATCTGAAAGTACTCTTTAACTCAATAAATTTTGTATGGAGAAAGTTATACTAAAGTAGTGTAAGAATTAGAAGAAATGATCATTTAGGGGAAGATAATAGTGTAGTTTTTAAAATACACCTGATTTTTTTCTATCAACATATTTTTTTCTAAAGGTAATGTGGCTACTTGGATAGAAAGGTCCCAAAGATTTTGGGGTTAAACGAAAACCTTATGAAGTAGCTTAAAATTTATTCAAAATAATAACATAAAATTTTGGGACATAATTAACGTTGTTCTTTTTTACTGTAGATTAATACTTCTAGGAGGAACAAGTTTTCCAAGAATAAGCGTTAAATTTTGCGCGGGCCGTATAGTGGTTTTTCATTCTTTCTAATAAAACCCGTCTCTTCCTCTTTCCGTTTCAGAACAACTAGTGTTGCTAATTTAGCGACTTTTTGATTAAGCAGTCAGTTTTTAACTTAAAAAAACCGATCCTTACTCAATATTTTCTAGCGAATTATCACTTGGAACCACGAGCAGTGCAATCAGTTAATTATGAACGTTGTCGATCCATTTTTGAACAATCAACGATGTAACATTTAAACTTTTAAATATAATTGGTTAGTTATGAAGGATGTTGAAAAAAACTAAAAAAAAATGCAGCTTTTATGACGTTTTAATTAAAACTGAATACCGTAATTTAAAAAAAGTTTGTCTATTGTAGATGGTTGGTATCTTCTTTACCGTACTAAGAGGCAAGCAACTTTTTCCGATAAATGTGATCCGTACATTGTGAACTTTCATTACGGATCTTAACTGTTCTATTTGTGTTTTGATTAAAGTACAAAGACTTCAGAGCAAAAATAGAATACATTATGTTATCCTTTGCTGTTAGCACCTTTTCGGAGATTGCCTATTATTGTTAAGAACCGACTCAGACGCAAACGTACAAAACTTGTAAGCGTATGTATCCTGTACTATGTGAGAAGTATTTTAGCAGTCCTCCTAATGGCTTGTGTACCACAAAGATCTTTTTTATTAAGCCGGAAGAGGGAAAGTGGAAACGTGATAATTTTCCCAAGAATTCCAAAAACTTTCATTTTTGTTGTTCCATTCTTTTTCCCACTTCAGCATTCAACCCTTTAGAAAACCAGAGATAATTCAATGTAAACAACAAACTATATAAAAATGGACTGTATTAATAGTACAATTAACATGTATTTTTATTTAAAATAGTACTTTGTTTTTGAGTTTTTATTAACATAAGCACGTTGATATCTTTTTTTTTTAAAATATATTTTTACTACGTATATTTTATTTATTGGATATAACAAATATGTGACAATAAAGTATTATCTACATAAGATAAACTAATTTCTTTGAACTATATTTTAATTTCTTCTGATGATTGTTGCATAAATTACTGTTAAACAAATTATTTTGTGTCTCGTCAATTAATTATGAATAAGTAAAATAATACGTAAATGCAATAAAAAATAATTTGGGATATATAACTTACCAATCAATCAATTGAATACTTAAGAAGAAACATTTTTTTAATCCTGGTAAAAATGAAAAGTTGTTAAATTGTAGATTTTATGAAAAAAATAACACATAAAGGTTTTCGAGATATAAACCCTGAAAGGGACCTTTCCCCCCTCCCCCTACCAGAATTATTTTCCTCGTTAATTTGCTTGGGCTATATCCTGTTTTCCCTTAACCGAACCCAACAGTGCATAGGGCACTGCATCGGTACACCAAGTGCAGTGTATCTTGATCATTTTATTACATGAAGATAAAGTGATCTGTCTTACGCTTCAAAATAATGTAAAGTTTTGCTGAATATTATTATAATTCTAACAGAGACCATCACATTTGTTGCAAATAACTAACTGGTAAGTATATTTCAAACGCCTACACTTATTTTGAAAGCGAAACGTTAAAAATACAATACAGTTTGAGATGGAATGTTCTTGCTTGAAAGTATAATGCTGTTTTTTTCGGATCAACTACAAAACAACCCTAAAATTTCGTTATTACTCAAATTGAAGTGAATGAACAAAAAACGTTTACATCAAGTCATTAATCATCAGAGCGTTGATATTATTTTACATAAATTTGTCATGGGATTTTCCAGGACGATAACTTCGGCTCTGATTAAATTTAGCGCACTTTGGGTACGGTAACAATCATTAATTATGTTTTGGGCGATACTCTGAGTATTCTCTGAAAAAGGACATGGCCAATATTCGCACCTGTCACTTGTATTTTTTGTTAAAAAACTTTTGGTTGTCTGTAAAGTCGGTTTACGGACGATAATTTTACGTGATAACGTCATAAAAAACATTGATGAAAAATAGCAAACTTTTACGAATTAAATTGAACTATTATTACTGAATTATCATTATTTTGTAAAATACAAAGCAGGAGTAAATTGAAAATTACTATTTTTTTCATAAATTAACATTTTAGCACTCGTTAATTAAAATATTCGTTTACTTAAATTATCTTCGTATTTTTTGTATTTTTTTAACCACCTCAACAGGCCACTGGAGGCCCAATTACAGAGGGGAACAACATGACAAACACCCAGGCTTGAGAAAAATCACTTTTTGATTTTGGTGTTCTCACCGGGAATCGAACCCGGAACCTCCGTATCGTGAGTCCAGCGTCTTAGCCATTACGCTACGGAGGCCGCCAAATACAAATTAATTATAAGTAACAATGTGCGATTAACAATTTATTTACTTGGTACACAATGAAAGCTTGTGTGCTGCTGCTGTCTCCCTTCTACTCGGACGCATCGGCCGATGGAGTGGAAGAGAGATAGATGCATCACAAACCGAACGCTTAGGCCGATCGTGCCTCTCTATCGCTTGATCCGTGCTCTCGCTTGCACACTCGGCTCAGGCGGAACGTGACAATGAGTCATGCTTTTTCGTGTGTGCAGCCGGTGTTCATCGATTTATTAGACGTTATCAAACTTCGTCACATAAATTACTTTCCACGGCCCAGTAAATGTTTACTACTACTACTTTTCCTTACCGGCACCTAATGGGTGCATAGGGCACTGCATCGGTACACCAAGTGCAGTGTATCTTGATCATTTTAAATACATGAAGGTAATATGATCAGTCTTACGCTTTAGAACCAGTCCAAGGTATCAAACATGAAATCTTAATATGTAAATCACATGTAAATAAATATTTCATGTTGAGCCCCTACGGTAGTCGAACCCGCGACCTCATGCGCGGTAGCTAAATGCGCTACCACTATGCTACGAGGCGGACATTTCTTTACGACGGAAATTACTTTACACGGCCCAGAAAATGTTTAAATTATCATTTTGATGTTTTTTATGATTAATTGTTCATCAGTAGAAATCTCGGTACCTAGGATATCGGTCGAAAGTGTTTTTTTTAGAGAATTTACAAAAGCAAATGATATAATAAATAGGCACCATGCACTTACACACTTACCTGTAAATTCAGCTAAAAATGTGTCTTAAATTTTGTGTCCGCCTCGTGGCGTAGCGGTAGCGCGTTGTGCTGCCATGTATGAGATCGCGGGTTTGATTCCTGATGGGGGTCAATATGACATATTTATTTTAATGTGTTTTCACATAAAAATGTTTCATATGTGATACCTAGGACTGGCGCTGAAGCGTAAGACTGATCATCTTGCCTTCATGTAACAAATGATCAAGATTCGATGCACTTGTGTATCAATGCAGAGCCCTATGCACCATTGGTAAGTTTTGTGTAGTAAGGGAAGGGTAGTATTTTTTTTGTTAATTACCAATAAATTAATAATCAACAAATAAGTCGTAATCAAAGAACATAGTCATTGAATAGAAATGTTAGTATTCACTTTTAATAATTTAACATTATTTTGAATGTATTTTAGCAATTAAAATTAAAGTATGGAAAATGATACCAGAATCATTTAGTTTGTAAAAAACCGAACATTCTTACATCAGAAATTTTTTACTCGTAAATACATTGGTAAATTTAGGTGTCAAAACTCCCACGTACATTTTATTCTTTCGATTTTCTCCTTGAAAATCTAACGGGTCTTCCATCAGAAAACTTTTAGACAGACTAACCCTTAATTAGGAAAATCTATTTACAGTCACGTAGGGGTCTAAGGATTTATTGAGGGAGTCTATTTAGAGCTCTTCGATGCTACGATAAAAAACATTCGAAATCCCTAAAAAAGGTTTTTGTACAAACATACCAAATCTCAAAAATCGAGAACGAAATAATAAAGATTAAAATTGTTAATATGTTTCACAATTTGGTTTGTGTGATATTCATACAGATTTTTTCAAATTTGATAAAATATAATGTTACTTTTCTTCTTCATTTTTTTCTTTATCAGCCATTGTTCATTCACTGCTGGACATAGGCCTCCCTCGTGTTGGTTCACTGCTTTCGGTCCTGGGCTTCGAGATGCCATCTGGATCCTTTGGTACTTTTTATATCCTCGGTCCATCGTCTTAGTGGTCTTCCTACTGGTCTCCTTGCAGCTCAAGATCTCCAGTTCAGCTCACTCTGGAATGCCACATGTCCAGCCCATGTCCACCTCACCTAGGAGTTAGCTTTTATGACGTTTATGACTCTAGTCTATCTTCTCCTTGTAAGTGACATGGAATCTCAACTGATACAGAGCATGCTTTGCTCTATTGGCCTTTGCGCAATACTGAATTTATTGGCGGGGAAAGTTAGTGCCAATGGCAATGTCTCAGCCAACTTAATTACAGCCAATGTATTTTTTATTTAAAATTTACATCCATTTTTATGAAGAAAAAATATTCGTATTTATGATTGCTTTCTTAATAAGATTTTGTATTACCTTCAACAAGAAATATTCCACTTGCGTTGTTATATTAAAGAGATTCTCAGAAGCACGGTTTGATATATATAATAACGTTTATATTTCCTCAAATCCCGTATATTTAACTGAATTTAACAGATCACTTCCCTTTGTCTTTGATGTGCTATGCAAACACTTGTAAATTGAATCAATAACCTAATCATACATACAGAAGTAATTGAATATTTTTTAATGAAAACATTTGACAAAGCCTTATTGAATCTGTATACACACGAAATCAGTAAAATTAGATTTTCTTGTTCTTCGGAAAAAAAACTAATCGGATTATGATAAATTTTAGAGGGAAATTCTGAAAACAAAAAATGACATTCTTGAAGTATTTTGAACATAATTTAATAAAGCTGTATAGAGATAAATTTTGTTTAAAAAAGTGTAAGTACCCACCTTATGGTGTAGTGATTAGACAACGAAGTTGATATGAACTTTTTATTAGAATGTGGATTTTCACATAAAAATATTATATGTGACATTTTAAACAGGCACTGAAGAGTAAGACTGATCATCTTACCTTCATGATCCATATGTTCAAAATTTAATGCACTTGGTAAGTCGATGCAGTAAATAAGGTGTGAATCGAATCTAAATTAATATTAACATAAATATTACATTATGTTTGCATCGTCTTATAAATTAATAATTTGGTATTATCTGGTGGTCTCGATCAAACTTATAGCCCGCAACGATTTGGTTCCTATTTTCAAACAGAAGACACTAAGTTTTCCACAAAAATGGTATTTGCAAATTTAAATTGATGTAATTATCATAAAAATAACAAAAATTGTAATGAATCGTTGCGTCAAGAAAGCCTGTGGGTAAAGATATTTATATATTTTTTATTTATTTTATTTTTGTTTATTTTACCACCTCAGTAGACCAGGAAGCCAATAACAGAGAAGAACATTGTCACAAACACCCAGGCTTGAGAATAATCGCTTTTGATGTTTGTGTTCTCACCGGGAATCGAACTCGAAACCTTCATATCGTGAGTCCAGCGTCTTAGCCATTACTCTACGGAGGCCACCTATTATTTTACTACTAGTTTATGCAAAATATAATAATTAGTTAAAAAATGATGAGATAATTTTGCTATTTCAAGCAATATTTGTTTGTGGAAATAACTTGTTTTAACAAAATGTACGCACAAAATTATGTCTACCACCCCAAATGAGAGTAATTAATTATTTATGAAGCAGAAATTAAATTCAGACGAGTTTCTTTAAACCACAAAAACGGAATTATGAATTCAGGTAGGCACTTCCTTGCTTGGTAAAGGTTGTGTTGTGTTCATTACGGTAAAATAAATTAAAAACAGTGAAAATACGTTTTTAAAGAAAATGCAAATTCAGTTAAAAGGCAGAATCAATTAAAATGTAGTTCATTTAATTATTACACATTTCTCCCTTATGCCATGAATAAGAATATTCTTATCGTTACTTAGATACTTATTTTTTTACTGCAATAACATAAAATTCGTTTATTTATTTTACACAATTACTTGCCAAGTAAAAGTAACGGGGAGAAATATGAATAACAAAGATTCAGTAAACAATTTAAGAAGATAGATAATGACATGTAAAATAATATTATAAACAATGTATAATTTATAAAACGTAGGTATGTTTTATTGCCATCATTATAAACTTGTGTGGGGAAAAAATTTTAGTGCTATGATCATTTTAAAAATGTTCATTCACCGACTTTTCTACAATTTATTGTAATATTTTAGTGAAACTGGTGAAGGTATTATTATATGTAGTGATTTTGCATGTAAGTTTGGTTGTCTGTCCTTACAAATTGGTTACATCTCAAAACTAGTAAAATAGAAAAGTCAGTGAATGGTTGTATACAAGTTTTAATAATAATACTGTATCTCAATATTTAATAAATTGAAACGTAGTTATTATTTTTTAGTAAAAAGGAAGTAAATTTACTTGATCAACGAAAATCTACACCAATTTAATGAAAACATGTGGAGTTCTGTGGTCCCAATCAAACTACCCATTGTTCAATATTTCCTTGTTAATTTCCCCAGGACTGTGTAAAGCTTACACCTGTGTGAGGCGAAAAGTGTAGTAACTTTAAAACTATAATAAACTTATATCGTACTGATTTCCGTTTTGAAGTGCAGAATTAGCATGTTGGGCTGCCATGCATGTGGTCGCAGTTTCGATTCTCGATGTGGTTAATATGAAATACTGATTCAATATTTCGACCATTGAATGTATGTAAACTCTTAAAATTATATTAAAATATTATTTCATATTTTTCAAGTCACCGCTTTAAGACTTAATATTTTACCTATCTACTACTTTCCTTCGGTGTACCAATGCACCATTAGCTGCAATCATCATAATCATCATCATCTCAGCCCGTTGAGGTCCACTGCTGGACATAGGCCTCCCCCTGCCGTCTCCACTCCTCCCGATCCTGCGCCGTCCCCATCCACTGTCTTCCAGCAGACTTCCTGATGTCGTCCACCCATCTCATCGGTGGACGTCCTTGAGGCCTCTGGTTCCTCGGTCTTCACACCAGAACGCGTTTCGTCCATCTGTCGTCCGTCATTCTGGCTATGTGACCGGCCCATTTCCACTTTAGCCAAGCAATTCGCTGCACCACGCCGCAGACTTTTGTCTGGCGTCGGATCCAATCGTTCCTTTTTCGGTCTCTTAATGTTGTTCCAAGCATAATCCTCTCCATGCTCCTCTGTGCAAGTTGCAACTTATGGGAGGATTGCTTGGTCAGAGTCATTGTTTCCGCGCTATAAGTAACGACGTTAGCTGCAATGTATCTTAATATTTTTTTACATGAAGTCAAGATGATCAGTCTTTAGCGCCAGTCCGAGGTATAGTTATAGTTTTTTTTTTGAAAAATTACATTAAAATAAATATTTCATAATATTGATCCCGCCGTACCATGCGTAGTAGCCTAACGCTCGCGGTCTAGCTTCTACACGACGATTAGAACAAATTACTACTAGACACCACTATACACTAAAATGTTGATATTTTCGTAGTTACTTCACTTTACCTTACGTCCCAGATTTTACTACTTCCGGGTGGTATTTCCGCTTCGCTCCCGTTACCCTAAATCAATTAGCACGGCTCAGGGACACATTCAGCTGTCGATGTGCGGACTACGGTGGGGACTGGGGCAATATGCCCGCCATGTGCTCATATCGTGTTGGGATTATAATTGGCTGATTGGAGCGCCCGCCGCCACCAACGAAATTCTATTCAATATTAGGGCCAAATCGTCCAAAAGGGTTTTATGCTTTTGTCTTTTATTTACACGTAAATCCAAATTATGTTGTCAGTTTTTTTTTAATAAAAGATAATTAACATGCTCTGATACTTTTCAGATTGACAAAATTGGACCTTTGGACCTTTTCGAATTCAAATCAAATTAAAATATTTTCAATATTAACTCGATGTTTGTAGAACTCACTTGGTAGTTTTCCATAATACTATGAAATAAAACAAACTTTTGTTTTAAACAACATATACATGGAGTAACAAAACTCGTAGTACAACCCGAAAACTTTTTTCGACGAGCTTCTTCTCAAAAGCTTTCATAAGTATGGAAGATTAAGTAAAATTGCACCAATCCTTACTAAAATGTGTTTTTAAAATTTTGTTTTCTTCATGGATAGTACCTATTTAACTAAATAAATAATATTTGATAATAATTTGTACAAATTTATTGAAAAAAAAATTACTTCGTACCCAATTTTTCCAAAAACTATGGGTCAAATAAAATTAAAAAATTCTAAAAAACTCTAAATATGACGTAGATTTTCGCGCGTGTACATTGAGTTTTGTTACACCATGTATATCTCAGTAGCAGTGTATTGTGTGTGAAAGTTCTACTATACGTTTCCACAAAAATGAATGAAAAAAATAATGAAACCCTTTTAAAACCTAAAAAGTTCATTTGGATACGGTAAAGTAACAGGTCGTTCGTTTCCAGGTGGTTATTTAAAGTTTCTGCATACAATAGTTCAGTAGACATATCGATCAAAAGAACGATTGCATTTTTAAAATTTAAAAAAAATGTGTATAATACCTTCTTTAAGAGACAAGGTCTTTAGGAACTGTGTAGTAATAGAATCCTTGAAAAAAATAAAGCTATAAAATAAAACTCAGTATAAAATGAATTGGGCAGGTATTTTAATCATTAATTGTGAATTTTCCGTGAATTCTTCCAACGGCAG
>JAGVSP010001654.1:0-70013 GCA_022494985.1 Micrasema minimum
ATACAGCTAACTTCATTCATAACACTGTGCAAAAAATCATAGTTGGATAGATACATCACAAGAATTGTTTATTGCAAACGCAATCCTTGTTGCAAACACACTAAAGAATACTTATTAAAATACAAGATTTGGTTTTACTACAACGGGGTACGTTTTCATTACACACAATCCACAAATGCTCATCATTTTAAGAATAAAAATTTTCAGGGATTGTAAAATAGTTTAAAATTAATAAAAAAAGAAGTATGTATATATGACAACAATAAGCGCTTATATATTTATAAACAATGCAGTTAATAAAATCAAAATAATACCGATTTAAACCAAATATTGTTATGTGCAATACATGACTATTATTATTATCTCACCTTAACTTTCACTCTGACAGCTTCTCTGCTTTGCATGAACATTTTGCCATATGTGATTTGATCATTTATTTAAATAAACGTGGTTTTTAAACATCCATCTAAGAATAGCAATAAACATAATGTTTTATAAATATGGAATTATTCCAGATATTTTGGTGAAAAATTGGTAAACAATAAAACAATTAAACTCAAATTATCAATATCACCATTATGCGTGCTTATAGTAAAGACAAATATTCGCCGCGAGTATATGAAGCTGGAGTTATTTGACTACACTTGAAAAAATGTACACTAAAGGAGCAGTAAAACGTTGATACGTTTCTTATGTTAGGAGAAAGAAAATCCTTGCGGTGAAAGCCTGAAATTGAGCTAGACATCTGTCAAATGTTTTCCCCAAAACTGTCAAAAAGGTCAACCCATAGATGATAAAACCCTACATACAAAAAAAAAAAATCATTATGAGTACTTACATATTAAATTTTAAAAATTATAACAGGGGTGCAAGTGACCCACAAACTCGTTACAACAGGAACGAAACGAAAAAACAAAAAAAAACAAAAAAATCGAACGTAATACGGATTTTCCGCTTGCATCACAAAATTTGGTACTTTGGTATTTTTGGACTGTGAAAATAATTTTAGCAAGACCATAAAAGCGTGGTTAATAATAACAATAAAAACCTTTGATTTTCATCCATAACCATAACTAATTACTAGTATATTGAGTATATATAATCTGTGACCTGTGACCATAACCATTCGATAAGCTGGCTGCAGACATGGACGTCATCACGAAGGGGGTAGATTTATGAATTTGAAAGAAATAGATGGCTAGAGAAGAAAGAAGACGGTGGCCATCCGGATGGTGGTATTCATCCGCGGCCAAATATACGTCTTAATAACCGATTATATAACATCACTAGAGTTTTGTTTTCATTTCTATTTTTATCTATGTTGTTCTGTGACTGTCAAAATTTGCGCAGATTTGCGTGGATCTGTGGTTCTCATTTTCATATTCATGAGCGATTTTCATCATTTTTAATCTTAATTAGGTCGTCGAAGTTAGCTCACTATTTTAATACATATACATACGATTTTCCGAATCGATTTTTAAATTCCTAGTGAAATAACAGTGTAAGTAAAAAACCTTTTAATCATTATTTAAACTCAATTTTGAACAACGCAATACATTATTATTGTTGTGCAATAAGAAAATGTATTTAATTACTTATAAAGCTCCTACTCTAATAATTAGAATTTTCAAATTTCAGCCAAACGTAAAGGAAGTTTTCAAAATGTTTTCCCGTTTTGCCCACTCTAAAATAATATTGGCCCATACCTCTTGCATTATAAAAAATGCTCAGTCAAACAATCTGGTTGTTCGAAATCATGTTTATGCGGACTTTTGCTAGAGATTCCCGAACCTCTATGCGCTCAAACACAAGCACTAAAACACAATCGCTATGGGAAAAAGCAATGTCTCCAGTTGGTCCTAATGGTAAATACAATGTGTTTACTATTTGCTATTCAAATATCTGGAAAGCCTATTTTATCTTCAATCATTGGAATAAACAACAGACATAAAATTTATGCTATTTCCAAACACGCAATAGTCGATGCCACAATTTGTTTGTTTCATTAAATCATTCATTTTTCAGAAATCAGTCATCATATTTCCCTAGTGAAGTATATACTTATGGGATAATTTTTACGAAGCTTTGTGTCTGTCAATAAATTCGGAATAATATAATTTTGTTTCTAACGCTGGCCTTAGGTGCAGCCTTTTATAGTCTGACGTTTTTTTAGTCACAGTAGTAGAAGGAGTTTCTCTAATTTAATTTTAATGTTAAATTTTTGGTTTAATCTTGATGGAATTTTTCAAAAATATGTTTTTGTGACTGGCACAGATTAATGACTAATTTGTCTTAATATTGAATATACATTTAATAATTTCAGCGTATGGTATTGGAAAGGGAGCTGTCGCCGGAGGCTCTGTGCTTGGATTAGGGGCACTTTGCTTTTACGGTCTTGGACTTTCTTCTAGACCAGGCACCTTAGAAGAGTCTCAGTAAGTACCATCAACTTACGTTTTCTGAACTTCGTTCTCTCGATTTGTGGAATACCTTACTTAATATCTATAATAAATGTAGCGATTCACTAAATTTTGTGGATTTTTGTCTACTGCTTATTTATAAATAGAAGACGTTGTTGTAAACAATAATGATATATCGGGAATAGGGAATAGAGCGGTAAGCTGTCCTGAATACATGAGACAGAGTCTCGGCTATCCGTCGTCTGCCCGCTCTGCTGTTAACTGTCACTGACACTGCCACTAGCACCTGGCACCGCTGGCAGTAGGTTCTGTAACTAAGCAGTAGGAGACTGCTTTACTACGACAAATCAATTGCAGTAGTATTGAATCCTCTTTTTATAAAGAAATTATTGATACTTATTTTGTTATTAAATAAAACAAGGTTGTAAAAGTATCTATTATGGGGGATACTTCACAACACGTGGTAGAGCTGTTAAAATTCCACAAAAGTTTTTACTCTCTGGATTATGGAGGTACAGCATAGAAATGGGCAAAGCTGTGATTGGTTGGATTAAAAATCTTAACCTACTGTATAAATTTCGCTTTTTAAATAGCTATTTGATTTAAATATTGAAAAAAAGATGGCGGCGGCCGGCCAGCCAGCCGGCTGCGTTTTTACCGAGCTCCGCTTTTAATTTACATTTTGCTTAGAAATATAAAAATTGATAAACAAAAAGTAGAACAGTGAAACATTATTAATTTTGCAATTCTATTAAAAGTGTATTTATTACAATCCAATATCTAACTACTTCAGGAAAGACATTCAGCTTTGTGTCAGTTCGTTTTCGTGCTCAAAAATAACAATAGAAAAAGTGTATTATGTGAACAACAAATAACATAAAGTAATGAACCAAAAATCCGAATTGTTACACCATTGTGCATCTTCATTTCGCTAATCGTGTCAACCGCGCCGATAATAATTACAAAAAGCGCGGGAAAATTTTTCTCAAATTCCTGCGCGATAATGTTCCTGTGTTTCGTGGCCTGTGGCGTGGAACGTCAAAGCTTCCTCGCACTCACTCAAGCTACCTACACAACTACACATTCTCGGAATTTGGGATGGGACTATCCCAAACAATACGGCAACATCGACATGTGGACAACACGCTCTTCACTTGGAAGGACATCTGTAGGTATGCAGAGACGAGCAGAGGATCCTGACTTCCAACAAGCTACAAAAGAATTACCTACTAGTACTGCATCATGTTTGACCAATTTTATGGACTGTAGTAACACAAACAATAGATTGTAATAGTAACAGTTTTAACCATTTAAGTAACCGTAAGTGTAACCTTTTCGTATTTTTTGCGTGTGTTTACAATATTGACAAATTACTTCCAAAGATTTGAAATGCATATCACTGTATTTAGGTACACAATTAATTTGTATTTGATCCTCATTCTTAACTACAACCGTTCAACTTTTTGTTTGTTGATTGTACCTATTTTTATATATCTATTTTTATTTATCATTTCAATATTTTTGCTATTTAATCAGTAAACCACTCACCTTGATTCAATTAGATTTTTGTTTAAATGTCTCTATTACTCTAATTGTCCATGCGCTTGGTAGCTGCAAGACAATGTAAATAGAGTCTTTCCCGGTAAATTCAAGCCATCTTTAGTAAATAGTTAAGATAAAATATGTATTGTAATCCTGCCCCAATTTTTCAAAAGTACTAAACTCATTCGTAAAATCATTAACCCCAATTACTGATATCAGATGGAAGCTGGCATTCCAGTAGTCTATGCGTCTTTGTAGCTGCAAGATGACCTGGATTCTAGACTCTATCTGCTATCAGTAGAATTAGTATTCATTAGTATCGCGTTTTTAGTAAAATTGTTTTAAATTTAATTTGTACGTGGGTGAAGCTGAAATTCCAACCGTCCATGCGCTTTGTAGCTGCAAGACGAATCGGGGTTTAGTACTTCACCTACGTATAGATTTAGTATCATTTCTTAAATAATCGTTGTCTCAGATCCTTTATTCATAATTTGGGAATGGAATTAATTAAGAATATCGAATGTACAGCGCCCTTGAGGTGATTTCTCACAAAAATGGCGCTTTAATAAAATTATCCATAATAATAATAATAATAATTAAAATTATTTTATTAAAACCCAACCTATCATTAACCTACTGTATAAATTTTCATAACCTATTATAAAGGATATTGCTTTTAAAATAGCTATTTGATTTAAATTATTTTATTAAACCCAACCTGTCAAACTCTTAACCTACTGTATAAATTTTCATAACCTATTATCTATGGATTTACCAATAGACTAGTCCTCATAAAAGTTACCATGTATTGTGAAGTATCCCCCTATCTTTGAAATTTTTAATTTTAATTATCTCCATTTCAGCTTTGGCCACAATATGTGAAGGACAGGATAAAGGATACTTACTTATAATTTTGGTGCATCTATAGCAGTAACAGCAGCATCTGCAATGGCAATATTTAGCTCACCCACTATGATGAACCTTGTAATGAAAAGTGGTTGGCTAGTAAGTTTGTACTTAAATTTTTTATGTTTGATTTAAATTGGAATGCACTTTTTTACTTAATTATTTTTTGATGTAGGCAATTCTTGGATCATTCGCTCTAATCATTGGTACTGGAACTATGATGAGGAGTATCGAATATAAACCCGGTATTGGAGCAAAACAGTTTGCTTGGATGTTCCACTCGGCTGTTATGGGCGCAATGGTTGCTCCAGTCTGTTTCCTCGGAGGACCACTTCTTATCAGAGCCGCATGGTGAGTTGAATTTTTTATAATTGGAATTATGTAAACTGAGATTGAAAAATCTGTAATCCATATTGCTAAACGTATATGTGGATTATTTCAATAGATTTTGAGATCCTTTGTCCATCCTTGCTTGAAATGTATACAGATAGAAGACACTATAATGAATGGGCTGTTACTCCCTAGGTACACTGCGGGTATAGTAGGAGGATTGAGTACAATAGCGGTGTGTGCGCCTTCCGGTGAGTTCCTGACGATGGGAGCCCCTCTCGCCATGGGGTTGGGAGTTGTATTTGCTTCTTCTCTTGCTGGAATCTTTTTACCACCCACAACTGTTCTCGGGGCAGGTAAGAATTGAAATCCAATGTCTGTTTCATATTTATATGCATTGGATTGTAACGAGTGGTTGGATAGTAATAAACCTTTTTTTAAATTTGATATATTGTCTCTGAGTGTTGTAGCATCTGTATTTATGCCTTATAATCATCAGATGGCGGATGAGGCGTCAACGATATTTTCACCAAATAGTTTTTCACTTGAATATTTTTTATGAATGTTTTCTCAGGTTTATATTCAATCTCTCTTTATGGTGGACTCCTTCTTTTCGGAGGACTTTTGGTGTATGATACACAGAGAATTATTAAGAAAGCAGAAATGTATCCTGAACATGGATTTTATCAACCATTTGATCCAATAAATGCGTAAGTATAAATAACAATTTTACCTGCTGGTTTTTGGCTGCAATTGGTGCTATAAAAATTGAATTATACAAAATCATTTTCTAATATAGTGTTATCAAAAAGTTGGTATAATGGTCCATGTATCAAATTATACACAACATTATTACTTATATTGCAGCAATACAATGCTGGTCGTTGCATATTTATAATTTTTACATTTTATTTTCAGGGCGATGTCAATTTATATGGATACTCTTAACATATTTATTAGAATAGCAACAATTTTATCTGGTGGTGGAAACTCTAGGAGAAAGTAAGAAAAAATAAATATATATTTCACACACATGCTATCTTTTAAAAAAAATCTGTAATAATTTTTAGACAAGAGTTGTAGAATTTTTTCCCTAATTTAATTATATTTTGCAGCTCCTAATAATTGTTGTAGTCTTTTCTCACGAAGAAAATTAAAAACCTGTTGAAACGAAAATTAGGTGTGCTTTTCATGTTTAATGCTAATTAACATCCAACTACATATTGTTAAATAAAATAAAAGATTTTGTATGTGTGACATTATTTATTGAATAAATGGAAATATTGAAACAAATCATTATTGGATATTCATTAAGACTATAACCTATTATATTACATAATATTGCAACATAAAAAAAAATAAATTAAGCAACCACGGAAAGCACATTGATTAAGTCTGAGTTTTCTTTTTCACATAAAATGTGCACCTAGACTATAGTCTAAAGATATCTACTTAAAACATCGATTCAATGTGTTATAAAAACACTTAACTTACCAATGACAATTTCATGATTACATTAATATAAAGTAATAAAACATCATTCAAAGTGTAATTACATAAACAATACCATCCCAATATTGCACAAAATGGCTAACTGTATTTTTTGTCCTGGGTACTATACTAAAATATGTATTTGCTTTTTATTGTACCTATGCTGAATTTATAACAAAGCATTGTATCATTTAGCATATTGGATTAGTACATAGACCTTGAAAAGCTATTTTTCACAAAATGTTCATTTTGACATTATTTTCAGTATAGGGATGACATTTAATAATATGTTTGCATTAGTCACTATCATAATTGATTTGATATTATACACATAGTTGACATTAATAATAGTTCTCACAATGTGAATATTGGATTAAAACACACTTTGAATACAATAATAAAATACAATGCTTTAAAAATATTCTTTGGAATCACCTTTGGTTATAGAATTATTTAAAGGTATAAATAAATAATAATAATTTATTAAATTACTGTAAAAATTTCACACAATGGTAATTAAATAAATGGTGGTACATAATAGGATAATTAAGGAGCGACACATTAAATCGTATTATGTCCATTTCCAAAAAAAAGTTCACATTGTAACAGTTTTTTAGTAATTTAGTCTTTATCTTATTTACCAAATGAGATTTATGCTTCAAATTGTATTTTAAAACCTTTAAAAATAATATTTAATAGTCATATTTCACATAAAGATTGAATGTTGTTCACAGTATTGATTTTTTTACTTGGTTTGTGAAAAAAATCCCAAATTGACAAAATACGATTTGATGTGTTGCTCCTCAATTGTGTTCATTATAAAATATAATACAATATTATTTACTTAAAATTATGTACAAGATTAAACTTCAAACATTAAATCAATTCATAATGAATATATGTATAATGTGCTAAAAATTAACTAAACACTTATCATTATTGAAAATATTATAAAATGTGTCTCCAAATTACTTCCTCGTGACTAAATACTTTTCTTGATGCATGATTTTATTTCCACCAGTTGCGACATATTGATTCACTTTAAAAATGGTGTAAGATTATTTAAATTCAATTTTTTTTTTTTTTTTTTAAATAAACATTTGAGTTCTTATGATATACTCAAATATTTCCTTTTCGGGCTGCTTTCAAGTAGTCGGAAATAACTGTGTCAGAAAGCAGGAAACAAGTTGTGCTGGAGTGGGATTCGAACCTAGAGATTCTAATCCGGAATCCCCGAATCTACCACTAGACCACAACTCGGGTTTATTATACATAGTATTAGATAAATAAAGCCGGTATTATTCATACTTCCAAGAAAATAAATAATACTGTATTAGTAGAAACAAAAATTAAAATTTAATTGTTACACATTTTACATGAACAAGTACAAACATAACTTTAACAAAATATTCCTCAATATAAAATAATACATTATAAAACCGTAATCACATTGAAAATACTCACTCATCTAATATTTAACAACTATTTTATTTTTAATTATTACATCTCATTTATTCTGGGTACACATATATTTTTTAATGCATTTTTCACTGGGAAACCCCGTGTATACCTAGTAGATGAAAATCTTTTAAGAGAGAGCTTTATAAATATTTAAAAAAAACAGAAAATGTTAAGCGTTTAGTCGATAAATTTGCTAAATAGTTGGAATGTCAGCTCAAAATCAGAGCTCTACTCATTGATAAATTATAAATTAGTTATTAGTTATAAGCCAGGCCTTGAAGTGTAAGACTGATCATCTTGTCTTCATGTGGTAAACAATGTAGAAACACTTAACTTGTACCAATGCAATACTTAGTACGCACAGAAAAGGAATTTCACATGTTAACACCTTTGGCCTAGTTTTAAAATTTTGCACACTATCTTGATCGATAATTATTATCAAAGTTCATCTTAATGGCAATGCGTGCCATTTTTTATTTCCTTTAAAACATTTATAAAAAACCTATCTGTGATCGATGAAAATTGAACTGAAATATTCCAATTTTATCAACAACAAAAAATAACTAAATATCTTCATTATTTTAAATTCAATTATATTAAACCATTATCCCATCCGTATGTTTATATCAATAGGTGCCCATACAATAGCGGGCCAGATTAGCGGACTTATCTTTATATGAATTCCGGCCTGTTATCGCCCACTAACCTGGCTGGCTTTTCCCATTCCAGTTAGAAATACCCCAGGCCCACTGATTAGTAGGTATCTAATAAATTAATTTTGTTTGTGTGGAATAATGGCGACTAGTCTTAGTAAAATGAGAGCTAAAAGTTTATCCAAAGGATCTAATGAACCACGCTGTAGCCATTTAGGTATAGTAGTGCGGGCATGACTAAAGCCGAGTTTTTGTAAAATATAATCAACTCCATATGGTTCAATGGACTTCCCTGCCCAGGACAGTAACCTGAAAAGATAGAAAAACTTTAGGAAAAATATGTGAAGAAAGATGAACTAAATCCTTATTATGTCTTATTTATGTCATAGTTTTTAATTTTTTTAATGGATGTAATCATTTGATTATTTTACCTGACTGTGGGTTCCAAGTGCCAAGTCTTACAATGGTACACGCGCCAGTCTTTGTCATAAATATTGATCTTGATGGTATTCTTGGCATTTGGGTTGGTATCGGGGGACTTGATCAAGTTGGGAGGCGACAGGACATCATCACCACCTTTACTTGTGGCAGCTTCGGGCACTCTGAGACAGGAGACTTCCCACATCCGGAGATTGGGACCGGCCAGCATTTGATGAGGATGATGTAGAAGCCTATTTAAGACACATTTAGGATGAATCATGATGGTATTTACACTACCTAAATTTTAGTTGTAGATATTTTAGGTCAAACTGCAAGGTTTTAGTTAAAATATTCTGTGTACTGATATTTGAAGAAAAGAAAAGTGAGTCATGATAATTTGCTCTATTGTTTGCTATTTTGTTTAACTATAATTAAATAACATTTGATGAATATTACCGTTCTGTCTTTTTCCCTTAAATAAGATGAAATCAAATCGTGAAGAAAGAAAAATGCTTCAGCATCAACTGTGACAAATATGTGGTCTTCTATCTCCGTAATAAAACTGCATTCAACAATGGTCTTTTCGTCTGCACAGAAAAAAATAGGAAATTATAAATGTTTGTCATCCTGTTGTCAGTAAAATTCATTAAAACCTTTACATTGAATTTCTCACTGGAATTATTGGGTATTAAAAAATGCTGCAAGTGTTGAGTTTTGAGAATGGAGTTTGTAGCGATGGTAAGTTAGATTGCATAACCTCCTCGTTGTGACCAGTTTTTCTTGAACAATGACTATTTTAGTAATAGGAGTACCTCTCTGGGGGCAACTTTCTCTATCTCTCTGTAGTATGATGTACTATGTATATCTGTTTTACAATGAAGGAAAACATATCTACAGCTGTGCACAGACTTAATACACAACAGTTCATATTTCATGTTCACCAAAAGTATCCCTGTTGAAGAAAGATTCATTAAAAAATTCATATTTTTAAATAACAAAATTATTTATTCTGCTATGCGACACAATGTGGCCATGTGTAGAGTTCGGAATGCAACAGCTAGTTACCATTGCATTTTAGGACTTTTAGTGTCAACCAGTTTTTCTTGAACAATGACTAATTTAACCATTACATTACCAGCTACTGTGACAACATGTATTCATTAGCTAGTAATGTGGTCCAGTTAATATTGTTATACAATTGAGTGGAAAAAAACCTTATTTTAAGTATTTTTCTTAAAGTACTTAATACACAAGCCGACATAGTGAAATTTCTCACCATCAATATCTGTGAAAAATGAAAGTATCTTTCAAGGCGAACCATTCCCGAAGATTTTTTATGAATTGCGGGGGGAATATCATATTTCAGGGATATATGCGACACACTGTGGCCATGGACTCGTGTTGGACAGTTGTACCGCTGCTGGCTCCCAGGCTCGCTTATTCAAAATTCGGGGTGAACTTCTACTTCTCCTGTCAAAAACATAAAAAAATATTTTTGCAATAATTGTGAAAAAGTATTCATTTCTTTTTACTGGCCAAATAATGTATTTGGATTACAATTGAATCTAAAAGTATTACCTTATATTAAAATAATAATACTTAAACATTAATACAAGCGAAAATTACCATTTTCTGTAGGTATCTGTTGAGCTTCTGTGGCAAAACTTATGAAAGTATCTTTCAAGCTGAACAATGCCCAAGAGTTGGATTTGAAGTTGATACCGTGGAAACAACCGAGGGATATATGAGCACCTTGCAATTCCATAGTTCCTCCTAAGACGTTACTATGTTTCTGCAGAATTGAAGTCCATATTAATTCAACAATTTGTTTAATAAAATACATGCTTATCTATAAATAAAAATGAAAATATTTCTAAAAAAATCTTTTCAGGTTTATTTTATTTAAATTACATTGTAAAAAATATTTTGTCAAAATAAAACGTTTTGTTTCTTTTTATAATATGTAAATACTACAGATGAAAAACATTTTTATGGGGAAAAAATCACTAGTTGCATTATTTAAATTATTAATGCATGTTTGAATATTGATGAAAAGATGAGTGCTAATAAACATTGCATTTTTAAAATTATCCACTAAAAAGTAACTTTATCTAGATGTATTTCTAAAACAAATTAACAAACAAAAGTAAGTTACCAATTGTAGGGAGTGGTGAGGGTAATGTAGAGAGTTGTAGTCCTGAAATTAAGCTAAGAACTTTTTGCCAGTGTCTATGCTGTCGACCTTCGTGGATTTCCCCTACGAAGAATATACAAAACATTTATTAAACAAAATTTTTTTTAGAAATTAGGCCATAAAATAATTTATTTTAAATACCTACCTTCTTTCCTTTGTTTCTCGGGTTTAGGGGGAGCCATATTAGGGTTAGCAGAATATGATGTATATAGATTGCTGAAGACACGTTTACTACTTTTGAATTGTTGGTTAAAGAATTCTTCCAATTTCAATTGCATTTTGAATAAATCTGGAGTTGTGCTGCGGCTTATCAACAGTTGTAATTGTTGCCAGTTTAAAGTACCATGAACAAGAATTATTGCCGGGCTAGAAAGAAAAGACAAAACAATACTGAAGTACAAATTCTTTGGAAATTAATTTGAGATACGGCGATTACATAAGGATGTTAACCAATATTTTGCCATATTAGAGAAAAGATTTATAAGTTTACGATTTGCAAACCCATTAGTGTGCCATCCATTCATCTTTAAGGACAACACTTAGACTACAAACTCTTGCCATGAGCATGGATGTTCCCATATAATCCAATCTCAACTCGAGAGCATTTAAGAACTTAACCCCACAATGATGACTTGGGTTGGAGCGGGCTCTTCAATTCTAAAATATAATAATAAATCTTTAGTGTAATACAGTTTTCCACAGTGCGATTTCATCATTGCAATTTCATTCAATTTTTTGAATTATGCTTACCAAAAATCAATTAGAAAGTGAGATAGTTCCGCCAACAATGGATGTTCTAATACTGCTAATAGACCACACCCAACCACAATATTGCCATGACCACAAATATTCAGGGCCCCATTCGAAGACTTAACCATAATTATTTAAAATACCTATGACTTTAAGAATATGTTTGCATTTTTGACATAGCCATATTGGGGATTTGGATTGTTCGAATTTATCATCACTAAAATATATATAATAAATGAGCATGTGTAATACACTCGAGAGTTAAGACTTCCACAAGTGCAAATTCATCCTTGCAAATTCATTCAATTTTTTGAATCTGCTTACCAAAAGCTTATCAATAGTAGAAAGTGAGATAGTTCCGCCAACAATGCCACCTTTTGCATCTAATGCACTGCTTCCTAGACCCACACCAACACACATATTGCGATGACCAGTGCTGCCAATATTCAGGCGCCCCATCGAGTGGAAATCTCGACTTAACCATCTGTAATATTTATAATACGGAATGACTTTTAAGAGTTATGTTAATTTTTATGCATTTTTGACATACCATAATACTATGACATATTGTTTGATTTATAAAACCAAAATGCTAGATACAAACCAATATAAATGAGGTAAACCCTGTGTTTTTTAAATCATTAAATTTTACAAGTTGATTGGAATGTTCTAAATTTTCACTATGATAAATAACAATAATTAAGCCTAAAATGTAAAGATCACCTTAACCTATTTTTCATAATTTGATTTTGCTTTATGCACTTACGTTACATTTCCCATGACATTCCCCATGTTCATGTGAACATTGAGTTTGGTAAAGTTGAAGGCAAATAGTACAAGGGTCTCCCAAGCAGCGGCCGGAGTGTCAGTGGAACTGGACTGTGCGGTTCTTATACTGCTACCGCGTCCATTATCTGCACAAAAAGTATTTACCCATGTTACATCCTATTTCGATTACCCTTTAAAACAGACTTTGTCTAACTTACTATACTCACTTTTATTATAACTATTAATCCTACCCATATTATAACTTTTCACTTAAACAAAAAAGGTTTTAAAACAAACATTGGAATTAATTACCTTTTAATTTTGAATGAAATCATACTAATTTTTAGATCTGTCTCTGTGTGATGTTACTGGAGAAAGGGCAGATTTATCTTGAGCGCTAAAATAAAAATATTTTTATGTACTCGATATATATAAAAACACCCACAGTCTACTATAGATTATAATATAATCAGCTTTATATTTTGACTACTTCAATTACCTTGTGTCGGCATCTGTTGGTGCACTCAAGCTTACATCTCCCAAAAACAATCTCCGAACAATAGTCCGTCGATACCATGCTTTTGGAAAAGCTAAAATCTCAGTTAGTCTCCGCATATCATATTTAAAGGACGCCGAACCAATATCAATGATAGCTGAAATAATGAATAAAATGATATAAATAGAGTGAACCAAAATCAACTACCTAAATATTATAATAATAGTAAGTTATTCAAAGGGTTGATATTTTTTCTTACTTGAGAATCTTACAACAGCAGTGGATTGATCTGGGTCGGCTTGGAAATCTAATTTCCTGGAGCGTGAAAGATGAAACTTCACAAACTCCACATTGATACTAAGCGAATCTTTTCTTTCACTATCTGATAAGGGGGACCACTGAGCTTCTTTGATTCCCGGCTTTTTTCCTCCGTAAGGATGGAATATATAAACAGAGAAATCCGCCAGACATCCTGTCACACTCAAACCACCAACTGCAACTCCCGGGTGATTCATCTCACTAGAAAAGAAATGCAATAATGAACTCATTTAATATATACCAGTGGTAAGTTTTTTAAAAAGGGGGTGCTTACTTTTCTTTAGCTCTTTTGGAAACTGAAGTACAACAGTTAAGAGATGGAAGTTTGTGCATACATTCTTCTATCCGTAAGGAATCTGAATACAATACCAAGAGTGAGATCTAGATATTATGAATCATACTGAGGATGAGGATAGTCTAGTGATTGACACAATATCCTCACGGTGAGTTTAAATATCCGAGAAGATAGAGGTGGCATTCCAAATAACCTTCAGTACATTTCTAATGGCAGACATTTAAGTACATCCGTGGTACAAATAAAATACACTATGCATTTCCAGTTACCTTGACATCTAGTCCAGGAACATGGAAAATAGTAAGGTCGATGAGGTGGTACTGGTTCCTGGTGAGATGCGGCTGCGAGTGGTGCTGGGAGTAACCCGCCTTGGGGCGCCGGGAGGTGGAGGGGCTGGAGGGGGTGCCGCCCCCCCCCGCCCCCGCCCACAGCGCCTCCGCCTGCCAGCTCTGCGAGGCCCCCGGACGCAGACCTTTCTTTGCGGATGCGGGGAGCATTCCTAGCATAGAAGGATAAGACAGTCACAAATATTTTAACACACTTAGTCAAATCAAATGTTAATTAAATTAGTTTTAAAATACTTACAATTTTGGATCATCATCTCTACTGGGATCTTTTGTATGTAGCACGCATTTACCACTATTGATAAAAACTTTTACATCCAACTCAAAATCTATGTTTGGTTCTTGAGGCTTTTTGACACTTCCCATTGTCGTATTTCCATCTAATGGAGGGATACTGTAATAAAAAAATTGATGCCATTATATTAATTTTATCTAGTTACATTAATATATTTAAATTGTATATAATTGTACATCTACAGCTATAGGCAAGGTTTTAATACCGATCTGCAATCAGCGCATAAAATTTGGGAAGCGGCTTTTGCAGCTGCGGGCCCTATGGCTTAGAATGCTCTCCCACCAGAAGTGCGCAACTGTGAGAGTGAAGTGATGCATGAAAAGAAACTTAAGACACATTTTTTCACTAAATCTTTTGATTAATTTTGATAGTTGTATTTTCTACTCACAGAGTGAGTTTCGTTCGCATAAAATTTCTTGAGCCGTTAAATTCAATAATTAAAGCGCCCTTGAGGTATATTTAAACAAAAACGCGCTGTATAAATTATCCATAGTAATAATATTTACCACTACTTCCCTTATCCACACCTAGTGGTAAATAGGGCACTGCATTGGTACAATACCTGCAGTGGTGTATTGATATTTTTTTACTTGATGGCAAGATGGTCAGCCTTATGCTTTAGTGCCAATCCAAGGTCTCACATATGAAATATTTTATGTATAAAAACCGCATTTAGATCAATATTTAGGGAAGCAAACTCATGCATAGTAGCCAAAGTGTGAATAGACCTGTGGACGGTCTTTCTTCTGAGCTGCACCGTCTCCCCCTGCACATCCATGTGGGCGGCCCAGGGTTCCGAGGGAGCGGGCTGGGCGGGTTGGGCACTGGGCAGCGAGGCCTGGCGGGTGATGGCCGGCGTGAAGCTCACGGCACGCCGCCCTCGCAGCGACGCGGAGCGCGACGGCCCCGGCTGCGGGGAGCTCTCCACGGAGCTCCAGCTGGCCTCCTCCGCCGCCTCTTCCTCCGGAAGAAGGTCGCCCCCCTTGGGCAGCAGCGTCTCCTCCGAACCCCTGCCCTTAGATGATATGCTGGCCACGATGGTGCTGTCGCAACTGTTCAAAACAAATTACTGTAATTACTTCAACTACTTTTTCTTATCCTTAATTATCTTATCTTAATTTTGTATAGATTCAAAAGATTTTAATGAAAGCAAGAAATATCAACTCAGATATTATAATATACAAACATGTCAGTTACTGAGTCAAATAATATTATATGCATCAAAGTGACAACCGAGATAAAATCAAACCAGTTACCTTTCCACATCTGTTTGATCTTCTGGTGTAGGACTCGGCACAACAAAAGAACGACTTCTATTGGAACCCAAACCTAGTTTGCCCTTAGTAATGGAAGATGCTTTCACACTCTGTCTTCGAAGTTTTTGTATCATATCTCTATAATATTAAATTTATAATAATCAGATAATGTGTTGCAAAAGTTTAAAATCAAATAAAAATATGTAGGTAAACTGAATGCATACCGTCTAAAATCTTTGAAAACCAACGCTTCCAATTCATGAAGCCTCTTCATTTCCTGTTCAATAGTTCCATAACTAGCTCCCAATATTTGAAGATCGTTAATAATTTTAGCTTGCTCATTCATTTCTTTTTCAATGAGTTTGGAGCGCTTTTTTGCATCAATGGTCGAGTCAAATAAAAAGGCAGGCAAATTATCCGACCATTTACGAGAAGTACGTTGCACCACGCTGTCCTGTTTAAACATAGGTAAATAAAAATCACTTTAAATTGATTAATAATAAACGTAAAAGTAATAACAATAATAAACAACAAACAAAATTACCTGTGATATCTACTCCTTCCATCTGCCAGGAAACGTTGAGGAACCATTTTGCATTTTCTGAAATGAAATATTAAGATTTGAGTACAGAGCTAGAAAATAATTGAGAGGGATTACAATAATAACCAAATTTTTGTGCTTACCATTATTCTGTTTAGCTGCTATGGTTCGACTGCAAACTTCATACGTTCCTTCAGATACACTACACAGATTCATGATGGAAGCATCATCCATATCTGGTTTCCAGTCGTCCAAAGAAGTTTCAAAGTCCTCAGCAAAGCGCAGACAGAGACCAACAAACCTTCCCTTGCTAACTAGGGAGCCGGAACTACAAGCCGATATGCTTGTGTTTTCCAGAGTGACTACTACAGCGCCACGAGACTCCAAGTCATACATGCTTCTTTGTCCCCAGTTAGACTGAAAAATTATTCAATTCAAGTATTAACACAGTGTGTCCGATAAACGTCCATTAGCTCATAATATTTATGAAGATATCATACCAGAGGTAGTTGATTCAGTGGTAGACATATTCCCATATCGTCAACAGTCAGTTGCAGGAACAATGTACTTAAATGCGGTAGAGTACCACCTAACTGAGAGCCAAACTGAACCTTTTCAAATACTTGCATTGTAGCTTTTAATACTTCTTTGTTGAGATTAGCCCTTTTTTCATTCCAATATTCATAGGCATTCTTGTAATTCAACCAGACTAAAATAGCTCTATCTATTGCCATAGGTTGAACATATATGAGAGGTCTTTTCAATGTGATCAATACAACTTCTTTGTCATCTCCAGAAACCATTTCGTCTTGGAACGCATTACGAAGAGCTGAAAAAGAAATAAATTTATGAAATTGAATTTTATTTATTTATTGTATATTGACATTGTTTTGTTGCGTATTGAATAATATTGTAAAATGATTTATTGTTTATTGATTTTAATATATATTCCTTTTTCTTTTTTTACGTAATTAATAATATGATATTGAATTCTGATCTTGAATTATTTGGATCTCAAATATGATTTATTTTATATTAAAAACTTACCTATTCTTGTATTGAAAAAGGCATATTGTTGAAATTCTGGCTCTGCTTCTTCAAACATTGCATTTTTTATAAGTTGTCCCAGACTAAGATTTATATCCACTTGAGCTTTAGCAAACCATTTCATATTATAAGGAGTTGAAGATTGAGATACATTTTCAAATCGATTAGATAATTGGAATTCCATTGTTCCTGTTTCCAACCGTACTGCTGAATTACTTGGAGTTGTAGCAGTTAGTTGAATTCGCTGTACCAAAAACATAATTATACCTTTATCTAGTGAACAGCATAAGTACAGAATATATATATTAAATATATTTTAACATACCTTCAACCTAATGACGAGGGAAAATAAGAGTCTATTTGACAGTGTAGACATATCATCTTCATCAGACCAAAGAGGAACTGGTTTCTCTCCACCATAAACTTTTTGGACAACTTCGTTAACTTCCTGCAAATTGATTTTAGATTTAAAAAAATCAAGGCTGTGAAATGCAATAACTTACATTTTACATAAATTCACTTTATTTAAAACAAACCTTCATGAAGACCTTCTGTACAAATACGAGATGATTCAAGAGATCAGTGGACAGAACGTGTTCGAAGGTTCCGATGTCGGCAGTTGCGGACAGGTAGGAGCCGCTGCGCAGGATCACCCCCTCCATGGGGCTGTCCGTCCCAGCGTGGGGCTGCGGAGCCCCGCGCCCCCCCTCGCCCACGTACTGGGCCGACACGTGCACAGCGGGGAGAGATATGCTCGCTGCGCTGGGCAAGTTGGCTTCAGTCGCCTGGAAGTATTTCAAATACACAATTGATATTTAAACATTGTAAATTGTTTTAAAATATTTCTTTCATATCCACGGTCAATTACAATGAGTTAGCATAAAATGAGACACCAATTTGATCAAAAGATTATTATACAAAAAAAATTACAAATGACTATGAATTCTCTGAATTTCAGATGACTATTATGACAAGAAAAAACCAATGTTAAAAAAACTGCTATCTTAAAAATTGCATTTTTGTAGATAATTCAGGTTTTGACATTACCTTTGTTAACGAAATGTATTACTGATTTCTTAGCACTTTATATAGGACAGAAAACTGTACTGTTTCTTGTCCAGTTTGCAAACTGTCCCGTGTAATACAAAAGCTGGATGGAAGATTGAATGGTCGGCGCGACGTTTGACTGACCTGACAGTTAATGTTTTAAGTTTAGGTATTGATATATTGAAAAGTAAGCACTAAATACCTGTAACTTTGTGACAAAACTCAAAGAATGTTGTGGAAGGTCTATGGTGAAGTTGGCTTTGGATCCAGTGATTCCAGTACTATGAACATTATCCATTTTATATTGCGCTTGGAGTGAAGGAAGCAACGCTGCAGTAACACTGAGGCTCTGTAATCAAAACTCTCTTATTATTTTCATTAATACTTTTTAAAAATTAATTGATAGAAAAAAATTATTGGGAAAAAAATAAACCATAGATATTTTTTTTCAAATATCTGTACTCAGGGATGCTAGAGAATATACCTGCAACGCAATGGAGAACTGCATGACTAATGGTTGCATCAAAGTGTGCTGGCGCTGATGTTGGGGAGCATGGTGTTGCGGGGGTGCGGGGCGGGGAGGAGGGGGTGGAGGGTGCTCGGGTGACTCCCCCCCCTCCTCTTGTGTCTGTCTAGAGGAACGGGACGAAGTTCTGGTAACGCCCAGTTCCTGAAAATAAAACATTATTATAACTTTTATACAAAATATTTCATATGAGATACCTTGGACTGGCGCTGAAACGTAAGACTGATCATCTTGCCTTCATGTAACAATTGATCAAGATTCACTGCACTTGGAGTACCAATGCCAGTGCCTTATTAGTATTATTAGTATAACTTTACAATGTAAAACCCTTGGAGGAATCACTATAATAATAATAGTAAAAACACAGAAACAACATACAATGGCAGGATAATTTGAGTAGTTCACAAAATCAACACCAGGTTGGCGCTACTGTAAATGTAGACCTGTCAAAACTATGTTTAGTTTTTTTAAATAAATTTCTGTAAGTTAAAAGCGATTATTTTCGTAAATTCTCACATTTTTGAACTCGTAACAATGCCTTCACTGTGTGTTGTACCGCGATACTCTTCAACAACAATGACATTTGACAGATCTCTTAGTACATTGGTCTACAACTACAACAGCGCCGCCAAGCGGGAGAAATTAACGTGCTTTGCTGCCATTCTCTAGTTGATGGATTGTTAGGTGCTATAATAATAGTAATAGCAATAATTTTGAAACCTGCAGGGTTGAGGATAGCTGCCGACTGGAGCGAGTCATCATTCCATGCAAGGCAACAGGATGTTGTGGCAGATCCATGCGTATTGCTCCTACACTTAAAGAGTCCAGAATTATTGCGTTCTTTACGGTAACCATCAGACGAATATAAGGCTTGAGATTTTCCAACTGTCACTCGTACAACAGTCCTAATAAGAAAATACAGTACAAGTCTAGCGTAATTGTATTGAAAACATTTTTTGGGAAATTAATTGATCAGTTAAAATACTCACTGCTGATTTGGAGAGGTTCCTTCCAGTAAAACAATCATAGTCCTTCCTAAATGTCCGGCAAGCGACCATTGAGAAATTTTTGATGCTGATAGAGAAACTTGGAGCGATGTCATTTCAGCCTCCAATTTAAGGCCCGAAAGGGAAGCTAGCAAGCGAGTTCTATGTATGCGGACCACTCCAATTATAGCGATGCCTAAACCACTGGCGGGTGCCATTGGGTCTCTGACTGTAGTCGAGGAGTTGGAGGTTTTTGGTGTTTATATCCGTCCGGAACATCAGTAGTAATGGAAAATCTACTAAAACATAAAAGAATAATATTGTAATGAAAATCTGTGAAGGTGTGAGTCAATTATGTAATTATTATTGATTTCATCTAGTAAAAATACTACTAAACATTATTTTTGTGATACGTGAAATATTTATTTTTCTATATATTTTAACACATTTTCATGAATGTTTGATCACCTTTGCATAGTCAATGAAGATGAATCTTTAAATATTTTATTTTTATTAATACCTAAGATTAATTTTTAGTTGATTACTTACCTGTGAGCGACTGTTTTGGTGTCTGGCATTGCTGCATAAAGATCAAGTAGATAATACAAAGTTCTCCAGCAGCGAGGAGTTAATTTCCCTTGAGAATTTATCAAAACCGAGGACAAGTCGTCCTTTCCTAATTCGGGAACAGTACTGGAGATGCTGCTCTCAAGTACGGATGCGTGGAGAGGGGTGCCACTTTCCACAAACATTGGAGTGTGGGCACCTTCATTTAAGAAACTATAACCTGGAAAATATTAATAAATTACAGCATGTTATCCTAAATGCCCGCATGCGAGTCATGCCAAAATTAATTTTCACAGATACTTATTGTAGATATAGCATTTTTTCAACCATCTTGAATACAAAAAAAAACACTGAACATACATTAGCTGCTTAGGTTTTCTTAAAAATAGCATTTATAAATTTAAATATGTGCAAATATTAGAAGATTTCATAAATATAATAATTTTAAAATATGAGGCTAAGTAATTTCTCGATACCTGCATTGTAAATTATTCAGTCTTATGTTCTAATGTAGTAAATAATGCAGTCAAATATACAACTTTAAAAAAAAATTATATCATACCTAATTTTCCTTTTACAGTTTTGCCAGTGGATCTCAATTTCTGCGCAAAAGATTGCGGCCGACTTCTTCCAATAGGCTGATGAGATTGTGGCTTCTGAGGTACCCGGACATGGACAGTCCCCTGAGTACTTCCTATTGCACTTGTTTGCGAAGAAAAGGGTGCCGTGCTAACAGAAGCATCGTACTTTGGAGGTACAGTCTCACTTGTTACTGTAAAACGAAAAATAATATTTGACTAATTTGCATTAGTTAAAATAGGTAAGAATTTTTAAATTAATGTCTGAAAGAACAATACTTGAAAATCTTCGTTTTCCTTGCTTTGGTGTTTTGGTGTGCCCTCGCATCTCACATTGGGTATCCTTTACATTTTGATACATGTTACTTATTTGGTGTAGTAATCTTAGTAGCGGCATATTCACCTATGTAAAATGCAGATTGGAAAGTTTTATATTGAAAGAATCAAAAACGTAAGAAAAAATGAACAACCAAAAGAAATACTTATTTTTCAATGGAGGTAAAAAAACTTGATTCTGCTGTAAAAATAATTTATTGTACATGCACTATGTAATGATTTAAGAAAATGTTTTAACCAATCGATATTTCTTTTATACATGATATCCACTAAACCTAAACAATCATACTATTGTTTTGGCAGTTTTGGCAAGAAAATGGAAGGAAAATAAAGTATTGAGATATGCAATGTATGAAGATCTGGTTTAAAAGTAAATAATGTACCTGCTGAGATATGTATCTAATGCTGAGGCTGAAGTTAATTTTGGTGTTGATATGTTTCTTAAGTTGGCCTCGAGAAATGTATAAAACATTTTGTCGTTGCATTAAATCATCCACAGACATATCAGTCACTTTCTTTAAGTCAATATCCAAACCGACTTTCTCACATAAAAATGATGGCATTTCTTTGGCCATTATATCTACAAAAAGAGAATCAAAATATTGTAACAAAACTAGTAATAATTTTTAACAGACGGTAATGTTCGATCAAATTATAAATTATGTAGGTACCTAATTTACCCTTCGATGCTTTAGAACTTTTTCCTTTTTCTGTTTTTCCAAATTCACTTACAACAATATCAATTCTGAAGGAATCCATCCAGGCAACCAGAGAAAGATTGGATCCCAAGGAATCAAGTGATGAAATAGTCCGCGCACCTAAAATTTTGTACTTTGTATATAATAAATAATTTTGTACTAATAAATACTTGTTATTTCAAATAGGTACATCAATAAATAGCTGAAAAATAGCATAATACATAAAAGGCAACCAACTCGAAATATTGAAACAGTAAATGCTTGTAACGGGGTGAAAGCGCTTACGAGAAATAAATATAAGTGGAAGTTTACCAAGAAGTCATATTTAACTTTACTTATAAGTTATTTCAAAATAATTGAATCATGGGATTCCACCGAACAATTTCAACAGAATACATAATTTATTGCTAAATCAAAAATCCACACAAATTAAAATAATAGATACAGTACAGTATGTGCAATAAAGATTACCTTGCGACACTTGGTGAGATGCTAGTCCCAATGCTGATAAAATAGGTTTGAAAATTAAATGAGCATCTAACAGCATCAGTGAATCTTGCATGGCATACTGACAGTGGCTAGTTTGTGTTGTATATTGCCCAACCGTTGAATTAGAACTTACGGCGGCCGGGTTCAAAATGTCAACTGGAGGTTTTTCTTTTTCTCCTGGAACCTGTTTTATCAAACAGAAAATTATAGTTCGATTAGAAAACAAAATCTAGATGTGCAAAAAAATATTACAGCAACGGTATATTTTTAATTCTAAAAAACATAATGTTTAAAATGTTTATTTTTTACGCAATTTATATCCACAATTATTTTGAACAATTTTTATATTTTACTTCATATGAATTTATTTATTTATTATTAAACGGTTTACATGTATTTATTTTACACTAGTTAGTAGGTACTGGTTGCTAGATTCTCGTTGCGGTCTGGAAGATTACTAATTCACCGTCACATTAAATGGCGCCTTACGAGTGACAAATCCAGTAGAACTTTCTAAACTTCTGCCATGAAAAGATTCAGAATGTTTTGTTCTCTATGACTGTCAAATATACAGTTCCAGAATCATCTGTCTCATTACAATAATATAATTTTAAAAACATTGGTATTATATTATACTCCCAGGAGTTACCAAAATCCATTCAATTAATTAATATAAAAAAGCTTTGACTTGCTACTTATAAAAATACCTGCACCATTTAAAGTGTAACACTGATAGCTATCTGAAAAGCCATTTTGACTTAATATATTTTATTAAACTTTAACTTATCTTGTTTATAATTATTTTTGTTCTACTGTAAAATTAATATGGCCAGTTGCGAGCTGGAATAAGATGTTTTTTATCAATATTATTTATGATAAACTAATTATGTTTTTTCAAAAATACCAAGTGAAACATTTTTAGATGAAAAACCATATTTGTTTTGTTTCAATCATTAATGCCTTGAAAGAGTAGTCCACTTAGGACCGGTTTTATAAACATCAGATCTGGTTGTAACGTTTGATATACTAATCAAGACAAAGCATCACTAATATAATTATGTTTATATAAAACGTCTCTTATCAAAAAAAAAAAATTACATAAAGAAAAAGGGCCCTTAAAAAATAAGAGCAAAATATCAGTAGGTATTTCAACAACTCTTTACATAAAGTCATGTTCAAATATTGGCAGGCTTTGCAATGTTGGTTCATATTAAATTACTTTGGCTGCAGGATCCTGTTTGGCCATCCAACTGTACAAGTCTTCTCTCGGCTTGCACTCACTCTTCAGGTTGTCGTGGCTTTCGCTGGAATATATTGATGGATTAGAGCCAATTATTACTGCATCATCTTTCAACGCATCATAATCTAGAATAGAAAGATAACATTTAAATGCGACGAATAATGATAAGAATTGAATTGAAGAAGATTGATAAGAATAAGTTTGATTTTCACTTCATCTGTACCTACAGTTTCTACACCAGGAGCTCAATCACAGATAACTATCGACGTAGTTAAAAACGTGCTAACCACGTGCTAACGCTTACCATTTGACCGATCACAATGAACATACGTTCATACCACGTTCGCGTTGCCGAGCACCATAGATGATAATAAATATCGCGGCTAAACGTCAAACGTCAAATCAAGAAAGTCAACGCGCGTGTCGGATTGTTTATTATGTCGACTGCTTTTCTCAATATTTGGCTTGCCGAACGCCGGCTAAATGCAATACGGCACTCGAGAAAGATTGAAAGAAGATATGTGCGAAGAAGATATATCTCGGGAAATGGCTCGCGACTTGATGCGCTCGTTTAATAATCCCGATCGATAACTTTTAACTGATCGCGAAAACGTTAAACATCCATGGTAAGAAATCGTTATCACGTCGCTTATTACCGCGTCGATAGTGATCTGTGATCGAGCTACAGATTAGGGTGCCAAATATAATTTTATCCGTGCTTTTTTACAAATGACTGAAAATATGGCAGTATTTTAATCTTTCACATGCATTTCAACACGTACCTATGTGGTATGGTATGTTTAACCCCGAAAATCAGGCCAGACAGATATTTGAAGACTTTTTGTAAATTTTTATTTTCTCACAATATTTTATAACTTTTTTGTTGTTGAACAGCGATTCGTTTACCCGGTCTACGCTACATATAAATTACCTGGTAAATTATTTTCGTTGAATTGTATTGGTTTCACAGGAAATTGGAGAGATGTGAAAACACCGCTTGATCTACTGGCAGGTGGCGGACCTCGACATACTAAAAAAAGTTTTATTTTATTTAGTAAATTGTGCAAGAAAAATCCTTTAATATTGTAACATGTAAGGCAACGTCTTTAATTCATTACCAATAAAATATTATTCCATCAGGCACTAGTACTTAGGCTGTCTTAGTCAAAATAATCTCAGGTTGTCATGGTTTTACAAGGACAAATCGACGGTCTCAACGTATACTGTCGAATCTTAAAAAGGGCGATTTTCGTTTTATTATTTTAAACTGTCCAATTTACATAATATTTTCAGGTGGGAAAAAAAAAAAATTTCAATTAAAAAAACCCCAAAATTTAAGAGGAAAATTTTTTTATTTTTTTTACTACTTGAAATATTATGTAAATTGGACAGTTTAATACAATACAACGAAAAACACATTTTTTCAGATTCGACAGTATACGTTGGGAGAAAATCAAGGACTATGTTTGTATGGAGAAATGGACAAGCCATATAACCGAGTGTCCTTTTAATGAGCAGCTACCTACTATTTCAGATTTTAGCAATTTTAATAATTGTTATTATGCATGAATAATTTTTTTAATTAAAAATGCATGTATAAAATGTATTAAATAAATATAAATATTTTAATAATGTAATATTGCATAGAGTTCTTCACTAACATGATATTACATATACATATATACATAGGTGTGTAGCACCATGATGATGATTTTAAGATATATTTATGTAAATCATTCACTGACCTGATGGAGGGCTTGTAGAAGTAAAGGATGGTCCTGCGGGACTAGTTGCCGCAGCACCCAAATTACCTTAAATTAAAAGCACATTCTACATACCTACACTTTAATAAGCTTGAATATTTTTAAACCATGTTATTAAGCTAAGTAAAAAAGTTTTTATTGCATTGGTTCACAAATATAATGCTTTACCAATTGGGTTGTTGTCAATAGCATGAATATTCTTGAAAACGTTATAAATATTTTTTAAAAAAAAATTACATACGATATAAAACACAATGATCAAAAATGTTGTTTTCATTTATAAATTTATGTTTTAAAAACACGAAATTACGAGTGACTTTTAACGCCCGTTATTGGCTAATGACGTCATACCCGTCCATTATAAAAGGCGGGAAATTTATTACGAAGTCAGCGCCCATATTGATGTGACGTCACATCGCATGCGCGCCAAATGGAGGATTTTGCGAGCGATTTGAAAAAGCGCTAGAAAATTCATATGACATCGTAAAAATTTAAAAAAAATTCCTTGAAATTGTATTTTTTCAATTAATTTTTGAAATAAAAAATAGAAAATCTGAAAGAACCCAATCAAAATCTTCAAGGGAGTTTTTGTTTGTGAAGTTTTAGTTACAATTTTTTTTTTAATCATTACTCTGTAAACCTTGTAATGGAAAATTTATATCGAGATAAAGAACAATACTTAATTTGATTTATATTTTTTATTGACATAACTTGGTGAAATTCCTCAATTTAATCATTTTAATATAACTAATAAAAGTTAAATAAAACTACTCGGTACACTTCCACTTTTATTTATTTGGCCAGTTAGCGCTTTCTCCCTGTCACAGGCATCTTCAGACTGGTAACATGTTGTACAAGACAAAAGTATAAATAATATTTTTACAAAATAAAATTAGAAAACCGATGTTATTTATACTTTTGTCTTGTAGATGTTACCAGTCTGAAGATGCCCGTGACAGGTAGAAAGCGCTAACTGGTCAAATAAATCAAAGTGGAAGTGTACCGAGTAGTTTAATTTAACTTTTAATAGTTATATTAAAATAATTAAAAAATACCTACAATTTGGCCCCCAAGAGATTATTATTATTTTTTATTATTATTATATAATAATAGGCAGGCAGCTTTTGCTGGTGCGCCTATATCTCTTGTACTGCTTCTTGTCTGCCTTCTGCATCTAAACGGTTCTTGAACTGGTTGACCGTAGCGGAGTGAACAACTAGGCTTGGCAACTTGTTCCAGTCTGAAACCACCCTACTAGGAAGGAAGTTTTTCTTAGGGTTGAGGCGGAATTGGGGACGATAGAGCTTCCAGTTGTGGCCCCGTAGATTGGTGTTGGGGATTCAGTTTATACATCTCGTGCAAGGGACAGTCATAGTAATCGTTTAGTATCTTGTAAGTTTCAATTAGATACCCTCTCTTCCGTCGCTCTTCCAATGATGTAAGTCCTAGTGCTATTAATCTACCGTGATATGGCATATTTTTCAATAATTTGGGGATTTTTGTAGCATATCTTTGGACTTTTCCAGTAGTTCGATGTCTTTAATGAAGTAGGGACTCCATACTTGATATCCATATTCCAATAGTGGTCTTATATATGTCTTGTATATTTTAAGGAATGTTTCTGGATTAATGTTTTGGAATGCCTTTTTAATCAGATAAATGATGGACTTGGCTTTCTTAGCGATAGATGTGATATGAGCTTCCCACTTCAAATCCATTGAAATTATTATTCCAAGATCTTTTTGATGCTTAAGAGATAGTCTTAAAAATAAATTTATTTCCATACAAACCTATTTAGTTTAAAACAGGTTATCGATTTATTTTTTTTACGATGTAACACTACCTCAACTTACATTGCGTTGTTTGACACAGCAGAGCAGCTTTTATTATTTGGCAAAATTAGAGAAAAATATGCAAATTTTAAAAATACCTGGCACATTCAACTTGAGATTGTTTCCAGGAATATCTGTGTTTAACAGAGTAGAACTTTCATCCATAACTTCCCCCTCTTCGAGTTCAATAAAGTTTTCATAGTCATCCTAAAAAGCAAGATATAAAAAAATCTTCAGTCTATTTATTACTAAATGAGACGGCATAAAAACAAGACCAAATATTATTTTAAATATATTTTTGTAACAGTTCAAAATATTAAGATGACTTAGAGCAAAAATTATTGTTCTGATGTAGGTTTATTGACGAGCGACTTAGTCAATTGCTTTAGTGGTAGTGTGTTGATATTTTAGGTCTTTATTGTGAGGCTATTGAGCAGATCCTTAGAATTAAATTAGTGTTTCTTGTTTTTAATGAAATACACCTTGGAAATGCTTCATTACTCATTACTTGTAAAAATAGTGCTACAAAATATTACAATTTTACTAATGGAACTGCATTGAATGGAAGTCAGAAAGGGATCCATAAATTAGGGCTGAAGTTGCACTAAAGGCGAAAGTGTTTCGACAGCTTGACCATAATCTAGATGAGTCTAGATATATATTTATACTGAAACATATTTACAAAGAAGGTTGACCTTGGCGCTAGCATGTATGGGAAATGGTTCAAATAAATACTTCTATGATGAAGTGTTAATTCATGGTGATAGCTTATATTAAAAATTGGTTCTACATGGTTATAAATGAATATCATAATTTTGTTTAGTACCTCAATAACATCAGGCAATGTAAATGTAACATTTAATTGTTTCATCATTTTAGTTTTGTAGTTATGCTCAAGTAGGAGTGGAGTATATATAATATTCTTCCACTGACGGCTGAGAACAATGACGCCCTGAAATAAAAAATGGGATATTAAGAAGAAATATATTTTTAATAATAATACGCAATAAGAACAGGCCAAATGCTCACCCTACGGAGAGTAGATAATGAAGGAAGATGTTTCTCTGCTAGATCTGCTTGGATAGCGGCAACATCAGCCTGTAGAAAATATCTCAAAAGAACGGCGCAAAGTTGTAAAGATGGATCTTCTCTTAAAGCTTGCGCAAGATGAGTTTGCCGGCAATAGCGACTCTGAAAGATAAAACAAATAAAAAATTCCCAGAAATAAAGAGAAGATAGTGAAATAATGTTATTTAAAATACATTGCAAAAACAACCTTGATAGGCATGTGAATTTGTGGAAGATCTAGGGATGCGGCCATTAGGCTGGCGCACGTAGCTGTAACTCTCCTGTAGTATGCTCTGTACAAGGCAACCACTTTTATACCTAAACGGTTACACGGATTCATCCAGGCGTTAATAGCAGGAGAAGCTGTTGTCAGTAGATTCCAATCCAACCTACAAAACACATTATTCATTTATATGAGTAAACACTATACATTACATCCAGTTTTGATACCAAATGACAAAAAAAAAAAAATTTATGATTTTAAGTTGATACAACTAGGTACTATAGAATATAGAAATATGTATAGTAATTTCATGAGATGTTCATGTCATGGTATGTACCTTGTATAGTCAATTTTCTTTGTTATTGGTGTTCTCGGAGGAGCCGCAAAATTAAACCAAACAGTTTTAAGATCAACGACACAAGAAGATGCTTTTTCTGAATCTTTTATAGGAACAATGACATTGTTTGTAGGTTCCGCAGCTGGATCTATCTCAGGTATAACGTTTTCTGGTTGAGTCGACCCTAAGTTTGGGGTACTGGGTTTGGAAGAACTAGAATCTTTCTTTTTGAATATTTCATCTATAACTGAGGATTTGACTGATTTTGCTGTCTTTTCATGTTTATATTCCTCAGATCGGAGAGACTCGGCATAGCAAATGTCACTGTCAGTTTTACATGTCATTTTATCATCGCTTGGATCAATTTTATCAAAGTGAGAATGCTTTGTTATTTTAATACATGTTCCTTCTAGTCCACATTCAAACATAATAAAAACAATATCCTCCATCATAGAGTCTTCACATTCTTTTGATTTTTTTGGTATCCTGAAATATTAATATGAAATAATATATTGAGTAAAAAACTATATTATGGCGATACAAGACTTTGGCATTCTGATTATTTTACCATTTTGCTTTTGTAGTTGAGTAAAAGCAAAAAAAGTAGTAATTTAATAATATTTTAAGAGTAGGTACACAAATTTCAATAAACACATAAATAATGGATACAATCTTGGAAATTACTGAAGTATCAACAGAGATGAAGAAGTTTTTAGAAAAGAAATATGCGAAGAGCCATTATTATTTTGTTGTTATAATTCATAATAAAAACTCACATTGCACTTATCATTACAGTCGTCATTAATATGAGTGTCGGGACCCTTGACGCACTTGAATGCTACTTTAGATTGGTGTGTAGGTATACCAGTTATGACAGCATCTTTTATCATCGGTCCACCATTATGCAACCGTCGAAGCTGGGCATGAATTTTACCTTCACAAATAAATGGAGAAGTATTAACAATACTGGCAACATAATGCTTTACTTATAAAATAAATAACACTAATAAAAATCTCAATAAAGTAATTTTACCTATATCAAGAGTTACATGAGTATCTTGGCAATGCTTCTGCGAAGTTTCTAAGAAGACTGGTTCTCGTTTATCTTGACGACTGGGGGTGTTATCACTGTGCGTAGATATAAAGGACTTGGGAGCTTTCATGATCCCAAAAGTTTTCTTGTGACTGAGAACCCGAAGAGTTGGCCTGTAATAGATCTGAACTGCTTCCAACATCTCTTTATTACTCACATACTTAAAGTTCATATTTTCCAAGCAAACTGCAAATATTGATGCACATGTTAAATCTTGAATATTTTCCAAAGCAGAAAAACTAATCAGATCTTCAATAATCGAAGATTGTATTAATATAATATTTATTTTAGGAATAACCACATTTAAGTTCATTTGAGTCGATATAGTTTCTTCATAAATGTTTGGCTGCCACATTTGCGAATCTTTATTTTTTTCTATTTTTCCATTTTCAAGAGACTTTTCCTTTTTATGATTGGTGTGTTGAACCCAATTAACTAAATTATGTTCTTGTTTCAATATGTTAGCAGCTTCCACAGAGCGTGCACATGAAAAATGTAAATGATTTAAAATAGCGACAGGATGAATGTTAGCCACAACTGGAGTTAGAGTTTCAATAAATCGTTGTACACTTTCTAGAAGCAATGGGCTAACCATAATGTCGATTGTTCCTCGAAACTTAATCATTAAAGCTGTTTGGTTTTTTCCTAATGATTTTAGAAAATCATCCGGTACTATATCAGTGTGATTTTCGTGTTCATCAGATCCTTTTAATATTTCCCACCAAGTTTGGGAATATGGGTGAATTCTTCCTTGAACGTTAAAATGAGAATTAATATTTGTCTTGTTGAAAGAAATATTATCAGATCCTTGAGGATGGTTATTCACGTGATTTTCCTGCCGCGGAGCTAGACGGATGCCTCTATTCTCATTAATATTTTTTTCAAACACAGGGATGTATTTGTTACCGCAGTACATTAATTTACCCTTTTCTGTATTTTTGAATAATGGGACTGAAAATGCATCAGATCCTGAAGGTAATGAACAATGGGACCAATTCTTACATTTACTGTGTGATAAATGACAACCATAACTAGCCATTAGTATTGGAGAGTCAAAAATCGGTTTGTTGGCCTGAGCATGTAAATTTATCAAAGTCATATCTTCTTGAGAAGATAACGCCGAAATAAAAGATGTTGATGAAAATGAATGACTATCATCCGAATCATGGGGCACATTTGTATCCAACGGTAAAGAACCAATAGTTTTTTGAATTGTATAGGGATCTGCTAGTGATGGAGTACTACATTTTTTATTCAAACTATAGTCACCAGCACCAGAAGCAGTTTTATACTGAGAACTATTACTACGCTTATTACTGCGAGAAACTCTTAAGCTTGAAGATCTACTTGTTGATATTTCATCTTCAGCAGAAAAAAATACCTCCGATTGATTCCCACTATTCATTGATACAGTTCGTTGTACTTCTCGGCCATCTTGATCATCGGCCATATGTGAATTCAATGAATAATGTGATTCTGAAATATTAACCATTTGTTTTTGGTACCCTGAAATTTCTTTGGCATTAGGATGAATTATTTTGGCACATGAATAATTTTGACCGGGATGTTCATGTTTGTTAAAGTAATTTAAGGCCAGTTTTGAATCTGACATACTACTTTCCATTTGAGGTACAGAAAGTATTGTTTTATTCAGTTTTGAATCACTATCTAATTTCTGGTTACAAATCCCATCTGAATCTACTAATCTTGCATAAGGAACTTCAGCCTTAGAACTGTTGGTGGCATTGCATGATCCCTTATAAACTGATGTGTACGAGAACCGTCTAGTCAAAGCATTAGAGTTATTAATATTGATGGAATGTGCTTGTAATGACGAAGGCTGTGGAGAAGGACTAGACACAGATATTGGAGGTGATCCTTGAAGACAAACATCCAGCCCACTGTAAGGGGGTGTATGGAATACTAAATTTCCTTCGTGCAATAAACTTTGCCCATATCCATACTCTCCACTTTTAACATCTTGGATGTTAAAAATAGCTACATTGATATTCTCTAACAAATCGTTTCTGCTTGGTTTTAAAAACTGAGGACCATTTCTATTTGATCCAAAGAAAGAGCAACCGCCGAGACAACCACATTGGTTACCTTTACTGGTACCATCTTCCTTGGGCCGTAGAAACCATAGACGTTTTGTCTTCTCATCGTGACACTTGAGAAATTTTAGCTGAGTGCCTATTTCTGGTGGGGACAATGAAGTGGTCGCCTCTATCAATATTGGGCCAACAGAAACATTTCCCACTTCAACCCAAGAATCAATGTCTGAGTATTTAAGTTTTTGACTCGATGCAACTCCTCCATTCTTGTTCTGTGGATTAGTTTGAACATTAGCGTGTGTATACTGCGTAAGTTTTATATGTGGTAGTAACCCAGTAATACCCAAGTCGAAGCGGTCACTGTGTAAATTACAAACACATAAGCGAAATGGAGATAACCAAGCTTGTAATGCGGTACCATTATCAACAATGTAGATATCTATCAAATCAATAGCTAATCGGGTCATTCGATACTTTATATCTTCACTTGTAGGGCAATGGTATTTTGTTTGGAGATTTGTATGAGCACACACTGTTGTGTTATACCCATGATGACATATTTTTGTCAACTTAGGGGGGCTCAGATTGTTTTCCGTGTCACTTGCCAATAAGATGAATGTCTCTAAGGAGCTGATTAAATTGAACATTTGAGAAGTTGTTAATCTTCCAGTCAGTTGACCAATTTGTATTTCAATAAGCCAAGCATATTCAATAGTTTCTTCATCTAAGGTTCTATTTTCGTCACTGAACATGGCGTGCCCTCGGAGTTGTAGTGACGATAGCATTAAATGACCCTGATTCAGGTGTGACTGTGGATTTTGCAATCCAGCAGTTAGAGCATCGCAAATTATTAGAAAAGATGGACTGACTAATAGCTGCAACATTGTTTCCTTGTATCCTTTTTTCATCTCAAAACCAAACCTCTCAATAAGAACAACTGGACAAGTTTGGTCATTTTCAGAGCAATTCTTAACAAGATATCCTTGAACATCATGCATTGTTACTGACACAGTTACTTCAAGAGGCCTATAAATTCTTGGATCGAATGCCACTTTGACATTGTCTGAAGAATCTCCTGAAACTGGAGTAATACCACTATTTCCAAATGGTTTTTCACTTAGCTTAATTCCCAACTCTGATAAATTATTATTATCAATACTTTTTTGCATGTCTGTGAAAGTTTGATCTTCACCAAAAATATTTTCCTTCAAGTTTATGAAATTTCTTATAATAGATCCGTACATCAAAAGAACTGAAGGTCCCATTTCAAGTTCAACACTTACTTTATCAGCTGTCATAGTACTGGGATCAAATTTATTTTTCCCGTTATGATTCCACTGAACTTGTGGTTGTTTACGAGAACGTGAAATTCTCATAGGCGAAAGCAAAATTTCCTCTTTTTCTGGAGTGGTAATATCAGCTTGTGGATCAGGGCCCAAGGGCGCAATAGGATGATAATCATATTTTATACTTATCGCAATAATAGGTACGGACCAGCAATTAATCCAGCCCAAGCTTTTTAAACACTTTTTGCGCCATTTTACATTGGTGGGAATAGGTTTACGCGAGTTTAAATTCATGTTTTTTTCTATGGCCAGTAAAATAACTCGACTTGTGTTCACTTCTGGTAAATATAGGCTCATATCTACACCTTCCCCTTGAATCCAAATTTTCAATGGGACTATATGTGGCAGAAAGTCTTCAAATGGCAAATCAAAGGATAAATCAAAGAGATCCCCACAAAAATGCCACATGGCTATTTTCTTGATTAGTGGAGCTACAATCTATCCAATTATATTGATTGGACAATGTTATCAATTCAAAATCTTTTAGAAGCAAAGATACTTTCCATGTATATGGCACAAAGTGAAGAATATCTGGTCGATTTTTAGAAGACCAGTCCAAAACCATATCTTGGAAGAATTCTTTATGACCGTAAACCAAATTTGCGGTTGCTTTGCAGCCTGTGAAACTTATAGACCATTGTTGGTGTTGATTCCATATAAGAGGATAATGGCATTTCACGGCAAATTCCAATGTTTCACTTTCAGCTAAACTTCGATACTGTAGGCTAGTTGTAGCTTCCAAATGTAAAAGTTGTCCTGTAATCTTGGTGGTATATCCATCTTGAAGTACGATCCATGGTAAGTTGACTTCTAAATATGAACCTGCACCAATATTTACATGCACAGCATTAGTTTCCTTATTCTTTGAGAACAAAATATCAATTGTGGCTTCATTCAATGTAGAGAGTCTTATGTCAAAAGCTTGCATTTGCCTTCTATCTCCAGGCTTTGGTTGAGGAGTGACGATTAGATTTTGATAATCAGCCGGATAAAAGAATTTGAATAAGTGTTCACGCTGCCTATCTGCCCACGGACCATAACTAAAGTCTGTTCCCTTTCCACATTTGATATCCACTCCCCATATGGGAGGGGCAGATTCCACCACATCTCCGTTAGCCAGTTGCAATAAAACAGGTTCATCAGGAACTAAGCCAGGTTCATCCATATAGAAATACAGTTCAATGTAGTTAGAGCTCATAACAACAAATCCTTCTCCCATATATCTTGGAGGATCATCCACCATGCCAATGTAATTTGGACTTGGAACTAGCATTACTCGGAAATTTTCAGCTTTGGCTTTGATAAAATGCATTAGATAATCTAATTTTGAAGCAGGGGGCTTAGTACTGTATACTAAATGGGCTTCTTCAACACTGATGGATAAACTAGTGGGTACTAGACGGTTACCGAACACCACTCGCCCAGAGCAGATGTCTAACTTAATAACAGGAATAAGATCTCTCCAAGTTCTGGCCATAACTGCTTCGGCACGCACCTTACGTTCAGTAGCACTGGCTCTCTCATTAGCCAGGTTCATTGCTTGTTCTTTGGCGGATGTGTCAGTTTCCTCATTACTGTCCATAAATATAGATGCTTCTAGACCAAATGTTTTTTCAAGTTCACTGTACAAATTACATCTGTTGTAAACATGAAGTTCAAATCCATTCAACATAACTGATAGTCTGGTGTCCGAGTGTGATAAATCTGTAATTCACAAAACATAAAGGGTTTAGTTAAAATGTAGGTATATCATTTGTGATTAAAATATATGAGCAGTGAGAAAATGAATACCTTCTGAAGCATCTTTTGGAATATAAGCGCGCCACCAACGAAATATTAAATACCCATCTTGAATACGAACAGTATAATCATAATTTGTATAAACTAAACTTCGAAACATGACTTTTCCAGACAGGGCATTAATAGTGACAGAACCTAAAATAACAATGTAATTTATTTAAAATAATATATATATAAGATGCTATTTACTGAGCAAGTGTCACAAGATTTGTTTAGCTGGCATTGATTCAAATACATGTCCAGAATAAGTCTACATAATTTATTTTGTTGTATCTCTCATTTTAATAAAAATCATTATTGTTATTTGCAATATTATCAGTTAGACTGCAGTCATAAATATTAATTTAATTATGTTTAACATCTTTGGCTACCTATCTAAAATTACATTTGAGGTGTAGTACTTTTTTATTTACAGATTGAATTTTAAGTTAAATTTTTTTATAATTATACAGTTGACTCATAGTTTTAAAAATACCTACAAAATTAAATTGGAAACCAAAGAGATAAATATTTTGGCTTTTATAAAAATTTTCAGGAGGAAGAAAAATCTAATTTATTAAATTTTATATTTTGAGGTTGTTAGAGGTATAAATTCTTCTAATTTAAATACTTGAATGGAATATATATGTAAATTAAGTTTTTATTATTCGGTATAACATTATACATTTTTGGTATGCAACGTGACTAACAAATAAAAAATTCAGACTTACATACCTATATTGAAATTTTTATCTTGAAAATAAAATTTATTGATAACTCTGGTAGCGATATAGCCCAAGAGACGACTGTTATAATATGTGATGTAAACAACCCAGCAAACAGAAAAAATCAAAGAAATGAGAAGCCACATGAAATTGCTATCCATTTTGAAGTCTCCCAGATTAACATGTTGAGTGTAGTTCCATTGGGGAGCCATGGAGGCCGTAACCCCGTAGTTTTCTTCATCCATCTCCCTGTAATATTAATTTACAAGTAAGTTTTAAGTAAGAAACAAAATAAAAACGTCCACTGCTGACAATTCGTCGGCAGTTTGTGTCAGAGCTGCGGGACGTGGACTTGATTTGGGAGGATGCACGGGAGCTGGCGGCCGATCGCTTGGCCTGGAGGCAGTTTGTGGAATCCATATGCTCCACATAGGGAGCAGATATGGTATGATAATGATGATGATGAATCATGTGTTTATATAAGAATAGATTTATCGTACTGGAAAAGTATTTTTTATTTTAGAGGACAAGGGGATTTCAATTGCCAACTGCATCGCTTCAGTATATTTTATCACACTAAAATGAAAGTTTGTAAATAACTATAAAAAAAAATTGCTTAGTAATAAAAATGTCATGGATAGCCCAATTATTTATTTATTTATTATTCCCGAACAATTCGCTCTATTTTATTGCATCTGAATTCTAACTAAATTTAGAAAATTTATGTTAGCGATAAGGAAAAACATTGATACCACTTACATTTTTTTATATTCTCTGTCCTGGCATACTTCTCTTGCTTCCTCCACATTCATACATCTTTCATGCACGCACGTCGTTTATTTCGACTTCTTAAATGGACCACTTCAACCACTTGTTTTTACTTGATCATGCATGTCCTTCTCGGCCTTCTCGACTTATACATACAGGCATAGTCGACATTCATATATATTTGGCCATTTTCTTTCAATCATCCATTCGCTCTACTTGACCGACCATCGTAAAAGACCTTACTTTATTTAGCTCGTCATGCTTTCTCAGCCTTGCATTCTGCTCTTATTTCAACATTAGTGGTGTATGATAGGTCATACATAGTTCTTACCACCACATGCGCTGGAGAGAGTCGCATTTAACGGCATTACAATTTCAAATAATTTCGCCTTCTTTTTACAACTCCGGTACTTCGCTTCCATACATAATCTTCGGTAACCAGATCTATTTATGAGTGACCAATTTAGCCTCTCAAACGTATACTGTCGCATCTTACGAGTAGGGCGATTTTTTTTGTATTATTTTTAATTCTGTCCAATTTACATTATATGTTCAGGCTTCACTGACATTCACATTTCAATTTAATGTATGCACCCTATGCTGACCTAAATTACTTACTTCTGCATTGAACTACACAATATGTCTTTTTTGAGTCTTGAAAGTTTAGGAGCATATTAAAACGGCAATACACTGGATAGATTCGTTAGGTAACTGTTTCGTCGACACTTATACATATTACATAGTATGGCGAGTGTTCAAAAACGCATATTGGGTAGTGTCCACTTCCACAGCAGATACCTTCTTATTTCAGATTTTTGCTATCTTAAGAATTATAATTATGCCTTAAATTATTGTATCTCATTAGCAGAGCAAATGTTATGGAACGCTATGTGGACTAAATCTTAGCATGGGAAATAATCCAGTAATGTCATTCGGTATTCACTAACATGATTATTACAATAAATATTTCATAAGGTGTGTAGCACCATTATGATGATTTAAATAAATAGCAAAATAATAATGAAGATGATGACTTCAGGCGTCTTGTAGAAGTAAATTAAGTTCGGATGAGCCTAACCTCCGCCCAATCACCACCCAAAATTGCCAAAAAATGCTTAACAAGCACTTTCAACGGATGTACCAGTGAGAAACTCAACTCTGTATGTGATTTTCGAACGCATGTTATCAATATATCCACAAGTTTCTATGGTTTTTGTCACAAATATAATGGCCTATCAGATGATGGGTTGGAGTTGAGATAGCATGTAGTAATACTTCAAGTGCGTCACTAACCCAGCCAATATTTTGACATTTTCATTAACGTAAATTCATACGATATACTTACATTCATGATCCAGATGTTTCTCTGTTCCCCCCCCAAATTTTGGGATAAATCCAATAATATCTTTAAATATTTGCCCTGCATGAGGTACATCCAGTGAATATTGTCCACAAGTATTTGCTAACATGACGTCATTGTTGTTTATTTTTTAAGGGGGGTAATATCATTACGGAGGTCAGCGCCCTTAATTGATATGAAGTAAATTCGCATGCGCGCCAGCTGGGTATATGCGAGCGATTTGAAATAAAATAGAGATAGAAAATTTAAATGACATCCAAAGAGAAAAGTCTAAAAAGAATTCCTCTAAAATTTGTCTTCTTTTCACATATCATTTTTTGGTATATAAAACTTCGAATGTTGAAAGAACACAATTTAAATTTGTCATAGCCAGTTTGTGTTTGTGAAGTTCTAGTATTTCAGCCCTCGCCCCTACCCTTACGACGTAAAATGGAGTAAGGGTTATTTGGTAGTCAGATTTTGTTGCATTATAATGCTCACCGTCGTAAGTAACCCTACGATATGGAATACTACGTTGACGCTCTAAACTTTTATTGATTTGTGCATATAACAGCTTACAGAATATAGTTAAAATACTCATTTACTTCCACTTGTATGAGTTGGCCAGGTAGCGCGTTATCGATGTCACAGGCATATTAGACTTTGGTTACATGTTGGTTACAAGGGAACACTTAAATTAATATTTTTACAAAATAAGATTAGAAATACGATAGATTGATTCTTTTTCTTTGGTGCTTGTAATATGATTCCTGCTATGGAAGATGCACGTGACAGGTAGACTGCGCTAAGTTAAAAAATATTTACGAGTATGTGTATGTAGTGGGGTATTTTTCTCGATGCAAAGTTGAATTTTCCGTTGGAAGCGGTAGACACTTACTAAGTACCCTAGAGATTATGAAATATAAGTTGACGTTCTAACTTTATATAAGATTTGTACAGGCACTTTTGTGGTAATATTTTATTATCTATTATACGGGGTATTTTCTGCGTTGCTGCTTTTGAACGTTTCCGTTGGAGCTGGTTGAACGTACCGAGTGAACCTACGCTGCCGCCGGCGAAAGTCGCGTCGGTCGACGACGACGTCTGTCGATTAAGGGTTAAATATAAATTATTCAATGCACAGGCGTTATTTTCCTAAGAGTAATTCAAACTTGTGGAAACGTTTGTTTTAAATGTTGGGATTGAGTTTTTTACATATCGTGACTGTTGTCAGTTAAATAGTCAACGATAAGGTATCTTGTATGGTTCAATTAGAATGGCTAACTTCCGAGATTCTTTTAGTATATATTTTTAGTGCTATTAAATATACGAATTGTGCATATTGTTCAACTAATTTAAAAAAAATCATAAATAAAATTGGGGACTTTTTTCAAGTACGTTCAAAATGCCCTTACCATAATTAGGGACTCACCACCAAATTTATTAGTCAAAGACATAATGTCTCCATATGTCTTGTAATTATTTAAATGTATGTACCTGGATAAGCGGTTTGGGAATGGAATACGAATCGATTGTCATATACTTGCTTAGGTTAGCGACAACACTAATACAAATTAGAGCACATTTTATCTATCAAGATTATTATTCATGGACTTTTTTAATGCTGCCCAGATAGTCTTAAACAATACATTTAGTACGACACAGAACTATGTGGATATCTTAATTCTCGATTTAATTTTCAATATGTAACAGTACCGCAACTGATATTGCGTATGTGTTAAACAGCAGAGCAGCTTTTATTATTTGGCAAACTTAGAGGAAAAAAAATATGCAAATTTTGGAATTACAGAGACATTCAACTTGAGATTGATTCACCTAGAATATGATTGAAGCTTTGTCTGTAATGTGCGTTTAGCAATGTGAAGGTATATTGTACAGCATCAATATCATTTTAACTTTAAACTTAATATCTGTAAATCATTGAATAATTTTTCATGTTACTTCTAATGTTGTTGTATATATTTATATGATAAATCTTCAGTCTATGTAGTGTTATTGAGACCACCCGATGACAACAAGCAAAATTTGCGTTCTTTATTTAGTACTAGGCATACGCATTTTTGTTGCTCAAGTTAGCTCCTGATTATAAGGTTCTTATGGAGTAAAGTACTTCGGCTCATAGAGCATTTTTTTTTTAAATAACGCATTTGCATTACGAGAAGTGAAATTCACAAGATCCACAGAACACACATAGCTTTAGTGGTAAAGAATGCTGTTAAATAACGAATATATCGGAGGCGTTTATCATCAGATCTTTGTGGCAATCAACGTACTGTTTTCTTGCGTTATTTTGTTTTTACTCCTTATTCAGACAAACACTTGGTATCTCACACTTGTTTAACTTGGGGGTCCAAAATATGGCCATGTGCCTCATTGGATACCGTTCATGTGATGAATAATGGGGAAGGGAGCGGAGTAGTAGTATTCAGATAAAAAAGATGTACCTAACTATTCGGAAAGCTAAAAACGTAATCTAATAAGTGACTACTAATATATTTATTTCCGAAACATCGCTACATAGAAGGGTTGACCTTGATACAAGCTTATATTAGTAATTCGGTGTGATATTGAATTTGTTGTGTAAAAGCATAATATTTAAACTCAAGATAATTTATTTCTGAGGTTGTAAGCATGTTCCAGATAAATTAATTTTCAGAAAGTACATATTCAGTGTTCAGGGTTGTAGTATGTTAATTTAATTTGTTTCATCATTTTAGTTTTGTAGTGATGCTTCAAGTAGGGAGTGGAGTTTATATTAATATCTTCCACTGCGGCTGAGAACAATGACGCCCTGAAAATACAAAAATGGGGATATAAAGGAAGAAATTTATTTTTAATAATTAATACGCAATAAGAAACAGGCCAAATGCTCCACCCTACGGAGAGTAGATAATGTAGGATGATGTTCTCCTGCTAGATCTGCTTGGATTAGTCGGCTGGAACATCAGCCTGTAGAAAATATCTCAAAAGAACGAGCAAAGTTGGTAAAATGGATCTTCTCTTATAAGTTCGCAAGATGAGTTTGCCGGCAAATAGCGACTCGAGAAGATAAAACAAATAAATTATTCCCTGAAATAAAGAGAAGATTAGTGAAATATTGTTATTTAATACATTGGACAAAACTACCTTGATTGGAATCGTTGAATTTGTGGAAGATTAGGCAGTTGCTGGCGGGGCCTTAGGCTGGCGCACGTAGCTGTAAACTCCTGTATTTTGCTCTGTAAAGGAAACCCATTTTTCCTAAAGGGTTCAGGATTCATCCAGGCGTTAATACAGGAAAACTGTTGTCAGTAGATTCCAATCCAACCTAAAAACACTTATTCTTTATATGAGTAAACACTATACATTACACCCCAGTTTTGATCCAAAGAAAAAAAAAAAAAATTTTTTATGTTTTTAAGGATAAACAGGTATTAGAATATGAATTGTATATAATTTCTGAGTGTTCATTTTTGGGTATGTACCTTTTTAATCAATTTTTTTGTTATGGTGTTCCCCGGAGGGGCCCGCAAAATTAAACCAAACAGTTTAAGATAAGACAAAGAAGTGTTTTTTCTAAATCTTTTAAAGGAAAAAATGACATTGTTTGTGGGTTTCCGCGCTGGTTTAACTCGGATAACGTTTTCTGGTTAGTCGACCCTAATTTGGGGTATGGGTTTGGAAGAACTAGAATCTTTCTTTTAAAATTTTTTATTTTAAAACGGGGGATTTGACTGATTTTGCTGTCTTTTATTTTTATATTCCTCAGATCGGAGAGACTGGGCAAGCAAATGTCCTGTCAGTTTTACATTCTTTTATCATCGCTTGGACAATTTTATCAAAGGGGAAAAATGTTTTTTTTTTAAACTGTTCCTTTAGTCCATTCAAACTAAAAAACCCCTTTCCCTCCATCATAGGTTTCCATTTTTTTGTTTTTTGGGTTTCCTGAAATTTAATATGAAATAATATATGAGTAAAAAAACTATATTATGGCGTTACAATTTTTTGGCATTTGATTTTTTACCTTTTGCTTTTGTAGTTAGAAAAAGAAAAAAAAAGTAAAATTTAAAAATATTTTAAGGTGGTACACAAATTTCAATAAACACTAAATAATGGATACAATCTTGGAAATTACTGAAGTAAAACAGGATGAAGAAGTTTTTAGAAAAAAAATAGCAAAGAGCCATTATTATTTGTTTTTTAAAAATTTTTAATAAAAACTCACATCCCTTTAATTACAGTCGCATTAATATGAGTGTCGGGACCCTTGCGCCCTTGAATGCACTTTAGTTGGGGTGTGGGTTTTATACCAGTTTTCCCAAATCTTTTATCATCGGTCCCCCATTATGCAACCGTCGAAGCTGGGATGAATTTTACCTCAAAATTTTTAATAAAGTAAAAACAATATTTTTCAAAAAACAAATAAAATAAAAACATAAAAAAAATCTTTAAATAAATTTTAAATTTTCCTTTCAAGTTTTAATGAGTTCGGGGATTTTCTGGGGTTTTTTGGGGGGTTTTTTTTTTCCCCTTGGGTGGGGGTGTTTTGTTTAAAATTTATAAAGGCTTGGGGCTTTCATAATCCCCAAAAAGTTTTTTTGTGCAAAACCGAATTTTGGGCCCTGTAATAGATCGAACTCTTCCAACTCTTTTATTATCACATATTTAAAAATTTTTAAATTTTCCAAGCAAACGCAATTTTGTGCAAGAAATTTTGAATATTTTCCAAAGAGAAAAACTAATCAGATCTTAAATAATCGAAGTTGTATTAATAAATTTTTTATTTTAGGAATAACCACTTTAAGTTCTTTTTTAGTCGATTAGTTTTTTCTAATTTTTGGTGCCACTTTTGCAATTTTTATTTTTTTCTATTTTTCCATTTTCAAGAGACTTTTCCTTTTTTTTAATTTTGGGTTTTTGTGTTGAACCCAAATTAACTAAATATTTTCTTGTTTCAATATTTTTGCAGTTTCCCACAGAGCGTGCACTGAAAAATGAAAAGATTTAAATTACAAACAGGTTAATTTCCACAAGGGTTAGAGTTTCTTTAACGTTGACATTTTCTAAAAGCAATGGGTTTTACCTAATGTCGATTTTCCTCAAAATTAAATCATTAAAGCGTTTTTTTTTTTTTCCTAATGATTTTGAAATCCCCTTTCTAATCGTGTGATTTTCGTGTTCTCAGACCCTTTTAAAAATTTCCCACCAAGTTTGGGTATGGGTGAATTTTTCCCTTGAACGTTAAAGAGAATTGTTTTTGTCTGTTAAAGAAATTTTAAATCCTGAGGATGGTTTTTCACGTGATTTTCCTGCCGGGGAGCTAGCGGATCCCTTTATTCCTTTAAATTTTTTTTTTTCAAAACAGGGAGTATTTGTTACCCAAGTCATAATTTACCCTTTTTTATTTTTAATAATGGGACTGAAAATGCATCAGATCCTAGGTAAGAACAATGGGCCCAAAATTTTTTACATTTACTGTGTGATAAATGACAACCTAACTAGCTTTAGTATTGGGGAGATCAAAAAATCGGTTTTTTGGGCCCGGGTTTAAAATTTATCAAAGTCTATCTTCTTGAGAAGAAAACCCCGAAATAAAAGTGTTGATGAAAATAATGCTATCACCCGGAATCATTGGGCCATTTGTATCCAACGGTAAAAAACCCATAGTTTTTTGAATTGTATAGGATTGCTATGATGGAGTATACTTTTTTTATTCAAACATAGCCCACCCAAAGCATTTTTTATACGGAAAACTATTATTTTACGCTTTTACTGCGGAAATTTTAAAGCTTGAAGATTACTTGTTTGTATTTCATTTAGCAGAAAAAATCCCCCGATTGATTCCCACTATTCTTTGTCAGTTCGTTGCTTCTCGGCCATCTTGATCATGGCCATATGGAAATTTAATGAATAAGTTATTCTGAAATATTTAAACCCTTTGTTTTTGGTACCTAATTTCTTTTGGGTTAGGATGAATTTTTTGGCCATGAAAAAATTTTGACCCGGGATGTTCATGTTTTTTTAAAGTAATTTTAAGGGCCCGTTTTGAAACTGACATACTACTTTCCATTTTAGGACAGGAAAATATTGTTTTTAGTTTTGATCCTATCTAATTTTTGGTTACAAATCCCTCTGAATCTCTTAAACTTCATAAAGGGAACTTTGCCTTGAATGTTGGTGGCATTGCCCTGATCCCTTTTAAAAGAGTGTACAGAAACCCCATCAAAGCATTTGGTTTTAAAATTGATGGAATGTGTTGAAGACGAAGGGTGGAGAAGGACTAGACCAGATATTTGGGGGTGTCCTTTTAAGACAAAAATCCAGCCCACTGTAAGGGGGTAGGGGTACTAAATTTCCTTGTGCAAAAAAATTTTTCCTATCCCTACTCTCCCCCTTTTAACATTTGGATGTTAAAAAAGCACTTTTTATTCCTTTTCCCAAAAAGTTTTCTTGGTTTTAAAAACTGAGGACCTTTTATTTGACCAAAAAAAGAGCAAGCCGGACAACCAATTGGTTACCTTTATGGTACCCTCTTTCCCTTTGGGGCCTAGAAAAACCCTAGACGTTTTGTCTTCTTCGTGACACTTGGAAATTTTAGCTGAGTGCCTATTTGGGTTGGGGACAATTTAAGTGGGGCGCCCCTTCAATATTGGGGCCAAGAAACATTTCCCATTCAACCCCAAAAACAATGTCTGGATTTTAAATTTTTTACCGTGAAAAACCTCCATTCTTGTTTGTGGGTTAGTTTTTTAACATTAGCGGTGTATACTGCGTAAGTTTTATTGTGTAGTAACCCAGTAATAACCCCCTCGAAGCGGTCACTGGTAAATTTAAAAAAACTAAGCGAAATGGGGATAAACCAGCTTGTAAAGCGGTACCATTTTTCAACATGTAGATATCTAAAAATCAATGCAACGGGGGCATTCGAATTTATACTTCATTTTAGGGGAAAGTATTTTTTGGAGATTTTTGAGCAACACTGTTGTGTTTACCCTGTGACATATTTTTTTAACTTTGGGGGGGTCGATTGTTTTCCGTTCACTTGCCTTTAAAATAAAAGTCTTAAGGGTGATTAAATTAACATTTGAGAAGTTGTTAATCTTCCGCTTGACCCAAATTTTTATTTCAAAAAACCAAGCATATTCAATAGTTTTTCATCAAGGTTCTTTTTTCGTCACTGAAAAATGGCTGCCCTCGGAGTTGTTGTGACATAGCATTAAAAAGACCCGATTCAGGTGTGACTGTGGATTTTTAATCCGCGTTAGGAAAACGCCAAAATTTTAGAAAAAATGGACTGACTAAACGGCAACATTTTTTCCTTGTATCCTTTTTTCATCTCAAAAAAAAACCTCTCAAAAGAACAACTGGACAAGTTTGGGCTTTTCAAGCAATTCTTAACAAGATTTCCTTGAAATCATGCATTGTTACTGACACAGTTATTTTAAGAGGCCCATAAAATTTTTGGGTCGAAACCCTTTACATTGTCTGAAGAACTCCTGAAATGGGTAAAAACCCCTATTTCCAAATGGTTTTTCACTTAGTTAATTCCAACTCTGTTTTAAATTATTTTATCAACTTTTTTTCATGTCGTGAAATTTGATCTTCACCAAAAAAAATTTTTCCCTTTAAGTTTATGAAATTTCTTATAAAGATCCGTACATCAAAAGAAAATGAAGGTCCCATTTCAAGTTCAACCTTACTTTATCAGCTGTCTAGTCTGGGATCAAAATTTTTTTTTTCCCGTTTTGATTCCCTGAAATTGTGGTTTTTTCGGAACGTGAAAATTTTCTAGGCGAAAGAAAATTTTCCCCTTTTTTGGGTGGTAAAATCGCTTGGGAAAAGGGGCCCCCAAAGGGGGCATAGGATGATTCAATTTTTAAAACTTATCGCAATAATGGTACGGACCCGCAATTAATCCAGCCCCAAACTTTTTTTAAAAACCCTTTTTTCGCCATTTTACATTGGTGGGAAAAGGTTTACGCGGTTTAAATTTATGTTTTTTTCTTTGGGCCCGAAAAAAACCCATTGTTTCATTTTTGGGAAAAATAGGCTTATTCTACACCCCTTTCCCCCTTTAAACCAAATTTTAAAAGGGCTAATTGGCAGAAAATCTTCAAAAGGAAAAACAAAGGATAATAAGGATCCCAAAAATGCCACCCCTGGCTATTTTCTTTTTAGTGGAGCTACAATCTATCCAATTATATTGTTGGACAATGTTTCAATTCAAAAATCTTTTAGATGCAAAGATACTTCCATGTTTAGGCAAAAAGTAGAATAATAATGGTCGATTTTTAGAAGAACCCAGTCCAAAACCATATCTTGTGATTCTTTATGACCGTAAACAAATTGCGGTTGAGATTTGGCAGCCTGTGAAAACTTATAGATCTTTGTTGGTGTTGATTCCATATATGAGGATAATGGCATTTCATCGGCAATTTCCAAGGTATCACTTTCAGCCTAACGTCGATTACTGTAGGCTAGTTGTAGCTTCCAATGTTACAAGTTGGTCTTGTAAATCTTGGTGGTATGATCCAATATTGAAGTACGATCCATGGTTAAGTTTGACTTCTAAATATGTAACATGCACCTATTAGTTACTATGTCACTGCATTCGTTTCCTCTATTCTTTGAGAACAAAATACTCCCATTGTGGCTTCATTCAATGTCGAGATGTCTTATGTTCAAATCAGCTATGATAGTGCCGTCTAACTCCAGGCTTTTGGTTTGAGAAGTGGAGCGTTATTTAGGTGTTAGTGACGATTAGATTTTGATATCAGCCGGGATAAAAAGGAATTTGAATAGTGTGTTGCAACGCTGCCAAGCTGCCCACGGACCAAAACTAAAGTATTTTCCCTTTCACATTGGATATCCACTCCCATATGGGAAGGGGCAGATTCCACCTTATCTCCGTTAGCCAGTTGCTATAAAAAAAGGTTCTCAGGAAACTAAGCCAGGTTCATCCATATAGTTGAAAACTTACACGTTCATGTAGTTAGAGCTATAACAAACAAATCCTGTCTACCCATAATATCTTGGAGGATCATACACCATGCCAATGTAATTTGGACTTGGAACTAGCATTAACTCGGAATTTCTTCAGCCTTTTGGACCTTTGATTAAATTGCATTAGATAATATTAATTTTGGAAGCGGGGGGCTTAGTACTGTGATACTAAATGGGCTTGCTTCAACACTGGATGGATAAAATCGTTTTAGTGGTACTAGTACGGTTCCCGAACACCAACTCGCCCAGAGCAGTTGTCTAACTTAATAAACAGAATAAGGATCTCTCAAGTAGTTCTGGCCAATAACTGCTTCGGCACGCACCTTTAGTTCATGTAAGCACTGGCTCTTCATTAGGCCAGGTTCAATTCTAGTTCTTTGGCGGGATGTGACAGTTTCCTCAATACTGTTCATAAAAATTACTAGATGTCTGCTCTGACCAAATGTTTTGTCAAGTTCACTGGTACAAATTACATCTGTTTGTAAAACATGATGTTCATATCATTTCACCATAAACTGATAGTCTGGTGTCCGAGTGTGATCAATCTGTAATTCACAAAACATATAGGGTTAAGGTTTAAAAGGTAGGTATATAATTTGTGATTAAAATATGATGAGCAGTGGAGCAAATGTTATATTACTTCTGAAAGCATCTTTTGGGAATATTAGCGGCGACCAAAGCAATTATTAAATACCCATCTTGAATACGACCAGTATAATCCTAATTTGTATAAACTAACTTCGAAACATGACTTCTTCCAGACAGGGCATTAATAGTGACAGAAACCTAAAATAACAATGTAATTTATTTAAAATAATTATATATATAATATGCTAATTTTACTGAGCAAGTGTCACAAGATTTGTTTAGCTGGCATTGATTCAAATACAATGTCCAGAATAAGTCTACATAATTTATTTTTGTTGTAACTCTCATTTTAATAAAAAATCAATATTGTTATTTGCAATATTATCAGTTAGACAGCAGTCATAAATATTAATTTAATTATGTTTAACATCTTTGGCTACCTATCTAAAATTACATTTGAGGTGTAGTACTTTTTTATTTACAGATGAATTTTAAGTTAAATTTTTTTTATAATTATACAGTTGACTCACAAGTTTTAAAAAATACCTACAAATTTAAATTGGAAACCAAAGAGATAAATATTTTGGCATTTATATAAAATTTTTCAGGAGGAAGAAAAATCTAAATTTATTTAATTTTTAATTTTTGAGGTTTGTTAGAGGTATAAAGGTAAATTCTTCTAATTTTAAATACTTTGATGGAATATATATGTAAATTAAGTTTTTATTATTCGGTATAACATTAACAGCATATATTGGTATGCAACGTGACTAACAAATAAAAAAATTCAGACTTACATACCTATATTGAAATTTTTTATCTTGAAAATAAAAATTTAAATGATAACTCTGGTAGCGATATAGCCAAGAGACGACTGTTATAATATGTGATGTAAACAACCCAGCAAACAGAGAAAAAATCAAAGAAATGAGAAGCCACATGAAATTGCTAACCATTTTGAAGTCTCCCAGATTAACATGTTGAGTGTAGTTCCATGTGGGGAGCCATGGAGGCCGTGTAACCCCGTAGTTTTTCTTCCATCCATCTCCCTGTAATATTAATTTACAAGTAAGTTTTAAGTAAGAAACAAAATAAAAAAAAAAAACAAAAGTAGGTAATATTTTTTACCAAGTAATCATGTTTTTATTTATTTATTTTTTTAAAAGGCATTCAGGTTCTCAGGGCGTCACTGGTTCAACCACTGCTGACAATTTCGTCGGCAGTGTTTGTGTCATGAGCTGCGGGACGTGGACTTGATTTGGGAGGATGCACGGGAGCCTGGCGGCCGATCGCGTGTGCCCTGGAGGCAGTTTGTGGAATCCATATGCTCCACATAGTGGAGCAGATATGGTATGATAATGATGATGATGAATCATGTGTTTATATATGAATAGATTTATCGTACTGGAAAAGTATTTTTTTATTTAGAGAGGACAAGGGGGATTTCCAATTGCCAAACTGCATCGCTTCAGTATATTTTTATTCACACTAAAATGAAAGTTTTGTAAATAACTATAAAAAAAATTTTGCTTAGTAATAAAAACAGGTTCATGGGATTTAGCCCAAATATTTTATTTATTATTATTCCCGAACAATTCGCTCTATTTTATTGCATCTGAATTCTAACTAAATTTAGAAAATTTCTGTTAGCGATAAGGAAAAACATTGATACCACTTACATTTTTTTATATTTCTAATCGTCCATTTTTACATAGGAAAATGGTTGAGAAATTAGTAAAAAGCTGGTTAACGCTGTGAATACTTTGTGACCATTCTAATGATTTAAAATAGCATCAGAATACAAAGGACACTGTACCTATTATTATTGGGATAAAATCAATTGATCCAATACTCAATTTACACAATATTTTCATATTCACAGATTTTTCATATCATAATAATGTCCAAAGAACAGATTAATGTCAAAGTTGTCAGTTGTTCAAAAAATCCAACTGCATAGAAATATAGAACACACGGAACCAGTGCTGCATATGCCAAACCAAAACAATAAAAAATTATAAAAATCTAGAAATTTGTATGAGATCAATAAGCCAAAATCTGTAAAATTGAATTTTTAAAACTAAGAAAAATAATATGGTAGTAATTGTAAGAAAACTTTACTTTTTGAGAATATAAACGGTAACCCATGTAGCATTTTCAGTTATTATATAATAATATTGTCGTATCGTTCATTATTTTAGATCGACATTCAAGTTTTTACACTCATTGAATGTAGTGAAAAAAGAAAGATTTGGACACTATAATAATATGAAAATTGCTGTTATTTTATTTTGTGTTCCTTTTTTGTTATAAAATTGTGTATTCAATAATATCAATTTTTTATGTTTTATATTTATGTAAGTATTGTTTAGGTATCCTATGCTTGGAATAAATAGTTTGTTTGGGATCGAATTACCGGAATCGGTAAAAACCAAATAAAGGGGAAAAAATCTTCTGTTTTATCATAAACATGTTCAATTCATGCAAAAACCATTTTAGTGTATAAATTAACATGACTTATCTAAATAATTACCTGTGTGAAAAATAAATTTGACTGAAAATTCTAATGAATTAAAATATGGGAAATAAATCAATGGTATTGTTAAATTAGGTAGGTACCGATTTGGTGTTGACAGTATTGATAAAACCTGCAATCAAAGTATTGTGTAAAAAAGTTTTATTTATATGGTATTTCCGTTCTTCGTCCAAAATCCGCGAGGCGTGTGGTTTGGCGTGTGGGGGGTGATAATCGTGGATTGTAAAAAGTCTGGCTGAAGAGAATAGTAAAAATGTTTTGACAATTTACCAACCGTGTGATGTGGTGAAAAAAATATTTTTTCTTACTACGCATTGTAAATTTTCAATATAAGCTGTCAACGATAATTCTATTTTGCAAATTTATTTAAAAATGGCGTCACCCGATCCGATAAAAAATCGAATGCAAGTTTTTAAGAACAAAGCGAAGGATCAAGATGTAAGTATTTTATCTACGGATATCTTACAAAATCTAATTTGGAATAATTAGTGCGTTAGAGTGTAAGAAGTTAATAAACATTGATGTCATTGAACGTACCTTACTGGAAATGCGAAGGAGGCGCAATGAGGGTGATCTGTTGAACTGAGGAAAAATAAACGAGAAGAAACTCTTCAAAAAAGAAGAAATGTCCCAGTTTCTGACTTTACTGATGAAGATGAGACTGACAAGACACTGGCATCAACCAATTTGGCGCATCTTGTGGCCAATGCGGCTCGGGTTGACGAACCGGCTCTGCAACTGTCAGCTGTGCAGGCGTCGAGAAAACTTTTGTCTTCCGAAAAAAGTCCCCCAATCGACGATTTAATAGACAATGGCATCCTACCAATCTTAGTTCATTGTCTGTCGCGTTCTGAAAACCCATCTTTACAATTTGAAGCTGCCTTGGGGATTTTAACAAATATCGCATCTGGATCATCGGAACAAACCAATAAATTTGTGCAAGCTGATGCCGTACCTTATTTCCTTCAGTTGTTATTATCTCCTCACCAGAATGTCTGCGAGCAAGCGGTGTGGGCCTTAGGAAACATAATTGGAGATGGTCCCGCGTTGCGAGACTATGTCATAGAGCTGGGAGTAGTTCAGCCGCTGCTCAGTTTTATAAGGCCAGAGATATCCATCCAGTTCTTGCGCAATGTCACTTGGGTTATTGTGAACTTATGCAGGAATAAGGAACCCCCACCACCTAAAAACACCATTAAGGAAATATTGCCAGCCCTTCGTATGCTCATAGTACACACTGATTTTAATGTGAGTTTCTTTTATGATTTGCATGGCCTGAATACTTGTAATCCATATCACTGCTTATAGCAACTTACTTTTCATGTTTTAGATTCTCATTGACGCTATTTGGGCAATCAGCTATTTAACCGATGGTGGCAACGACCAATTACAGATAGTGATAGACTGCGGCATGGTCCCCACACTAATTCCTCTACTGTCCCACAAAGAGAGTAAAGTACAGACTGCGGCTCTGAGAGCTTTGGGGAATATTGTCACTGGATCAGAAGAGCAAACACAAAATGTTTTGGATTGTGATGTTTTGTCGCATTTCCCTGCCTTTTTAGAGCACCAGGTATGTCAAATTTTAATGGAAAAAACTTTTTGTAAAAAAATAAACTGCACATCATTGCAGTATCTATTATTTTATGTTAAATACGTTTCATTTTAGTTTTGTTCAGGATTTTTAATGTTATTTATTTTACAGAAAGAAAAGATTTGCAAAGAAGCTGTATGGTTCTTATCAAATATAACTGCCGGAAATCGCTATCAAGTTCAAGCAGTCATTAATGCAGGTCTACTACCCAAAATAATCCTCAATCTTTCGAAAGGAGAATTCCAAACTAAAAAGGAGGCAGCGTGGGCTGTATCTAATCTCACAATTAGCGGAACCCAGGAACAAGTTTCTTGTCTCGTAGCAGTCCGGCGTTATACCGCCGTCGGTGTGACTGTGCTAGATTGCAATTAACCCCCAAGTTATCAGTGTAAGTTTTGAATCTTTTAAGCCAGCGTTAGAAATTTAGGTGTTTGTATTAGACAAAATTGAGACATTACAGAAACATGAAAATGTAGAAATATATAAATTGGCATATATAATTATTGAGCAATACTTTGCTGATATTGATGATGTAAGTATCATTTTTATTTTCTACTCTACTGATATTTCTATTTTATGGATATTGATATATTTATGATAGTAAAGTGAAGGTAAATATATAATGTGGGTCATTATCTTCCCTAACGGAGTCGAACAGGGTGGTTTTGGTGTTAGTTTTTCCAGATTTAAACAATCACTAAAATAAACCAGATCTTGTCTCGTGGTAGTTCTAATGAATGTATACTTCAAATTTTGTCCTAGCTTTTATTTCCTTGATTGTATCTTATTTTTAATTGTACCTGTATACATATATACGTGTTAGAATAATTTTATGTTTGAAATGGACTTAAGTCCGTAAATTAAATAAAATAAAATAAATAAATATGTGATGCCTGACCTGTATCACAAAATTTGAAAAATATTCTATGAAACATGAATTATTATTATTACCTTTATTATTTGAGCTTGGCGTGCATGTATTTTTTATATCTGAATTATTTTCTGAAGTTAAGTAAGATAATAATGATATATTGTAGTTGAAAGAATATAACTTTTTCATGGACACTAAAGATGATGAATATTACAGTTGGATGCAGATGTCCAGCTCGGACCAAGAGTTGAGGATGCGAGCTTCCAGTTTGACCCGAGTCCAGCCGCCCCACAAGATGGCTTCAAGTTCTAATCATATGTTTTACCAACTGATGACATGAACGGTGTATTTTAATGGATAACAATTATAACAAAATCTCATTATGACCTTCCAATATCAAATTGTTAACCACAACAATTATTATTGTATACATTTTCTTAATTTGGTATCTAAAATGGTAATTTCAATCTTGAATCATGATTATTTTTGGATTTGAACCATTTACAATTTATAACACTTATGGAGAATCTGATGTGAAACAATTCAAAACAAATTGTGCTGTAAATATTTAGCATATTTTTACATATTAGTCATTTTTTGTCCAAAAGATGATACAATAGCCAGCCATGCTTTCCATGATTTCTTGTGTACATTTTTGGCAATGTAATAATATAAGGATATTTAATATCTGCATATTTTGTGCATCCGCTTCTTTTTTATAAGTGAAGATTAGTTATTTTCCCCCCAGTTTCAGTCCTTTGTTAATACAAACATATTATCACCGTCCAGAAGACAAACTATATCATTGAAAATGAAACTATGTATTTTTGAAGAAAGCAATAAATCATCTGTTTAATGCTTCCCTCTCATGGTGTAGTGGTTAGTACGCTGGACTACTTTGCATGAGGTTGCAGGTTAGATTCCTGACAGGGTCATATAGAATATTTATTTAAATGTGGTTTTTCACAAGGGTGGGTTTGCAAGTTTTTATTCAAATAAGATACCTTGAACTGGCACTGAAGCATAAGACTGATCATTTTGCTGTCATAATTAGTGATCAAGATACACTGCACTTGGTGTACCAATGCAGTGCCTAATGCACCTTTAGGTGTAAATAAGAAAATGGTAGTGGTATCTACTGAAAGTTTGAAACTGCTGTCTACTTACTTCAAGGTAGAGATTACCAATACATTGACATGTAGATACGGGTCGGTACGAGGTCGATATCCACCTTGTATCCATGTAAATCCAGAAAATCGACGATAAAAGCGTTTATCGACCTTGTATCGTCGACCTATATCTACGTGTCGATGTATAGATAATATCCACAGATAAAATGCTTTTTTGATTCTGAAAAAATGCACAGGGAGGGAGGTTCTATAATAATGAGATAAATTAACTCAAATTGTTGATGCAATCGAAGGAAAACCATTAACCGTAATGACAAAGTTGTAACGGCAATATTTGGCATCTGTTGTTTTGTTTATATGAATCAGCCTTCCTTTTCCACATGGTCTGGGTTGCTAGGGCCATTGTGTTTTACCTTATATTATTTTTAATTCGTAATAATGCTTTTTGAGAAATCATTTAACTCTTCCGTCATATTTAATCGTATAGCATAGAAAGAGTAGGCTTTATGTTTGTCAAGTGCGTAGATTTGGTAAAATTTTTCTATTAGCCACTTGGTACTACATAAATACTAAGAACAGATAAATTGATATTTATTTACAAAATATGATTTTTTGACAAAACAGCTATATATAGTAAGATCCTTAAGAGGGTACCAACACTATAAAAAATATTGCTTTTCCCTATTATACTATTTTATTTGCACAGATTTCAATTTGTAAATACTGTTTTCAATAAAGCCTATGTGGCTTGTACTTGAAAATAGGAATCAAGTTGTGGCAGAGTGAGGATTCAAACCGGGATCTCTAGACTCGGAGACGGCGACGCTACCACTGAGCCACCACTCATTCTTTAAAATGGGTTTAATACATGATTGTATATTAGGGTGTCCCTTATATCTTATATGACCAAAAAAAATTTTTTTTCGATTTTGAAAACGCATACCCTCTATCTTTTTTGCAATTACTATGGCCTATTCAGATATGAAACTTCATATGTGTACAATGATTTTAACTCGTGCCGACGAGGCCTCAAAGTTTTTCCAAAATTTTTTAATAATACTCAAGTTGAAAAATAAGAGACACCCTACTGTATACAATACATCATACATGGAGTAACAAAACTCGTAGTACAACGCGAAAACTGGTAAATCTACATCGTATTTGGAGTCAAATATGTAATATGACTTGAATCTGAGCTTAATACATTTTTTTTTTTCTTCTCATATTAGCTTTCATTAGTACCTACCGCAGATTAAATAAAATTTCACAAATTCTTATTAAAATACTGATTTTTATGGATACTAGGTACAATTAATTTGACTAAATAAATGATATTTGATAATTGGCAAAAATTTTCATACTCGTACTCAATTTTCTCAAAAACTATGGGTCAAATAAAAAAAAAATATTCTACCAAATCGACTCCAAATATTATGTAGAAACCCTGATTTCCCACTTGTACATTGAGTTTTGTTACATGGTGTATACTGCCATACTAAGCACAGGCCACAGAGGGGGTATCTACCTCGGTAGGTATTTTTAAGATTTTTGATCTATCTCAATTCATTTCCGTATTTTGTAGGTGTAAAATTTTATGGAATTAACACTTCCTTTACAGAGCTTTTCGGTACAAAAAAAGATTCTGCGCTGTCTGGTGTTATGTATTTTGTACACCTTGAAAATGTGATTTCGAATTCGTATAAACATGAATATTCCTAAATATTGCTTTTTTATTGACCATTGTTGAAGTTGAAATGTAAAATTTTTTGTAATGTAAGCTCTGGAAATTATCTGAATTGGTGATTTTATCTCCGATATTTCTACAAATTATCTATTTCGGTCACAGCAAATTAATAACAACTATGCATTGAAAATGTGATTCGCAATATTCTATTACCGAAGAATGCAAAAATTCTGAGGCCTATCTATATTCTATACAGATTTTCTCATAAGAGTCGAGTAAATACATATCATCGGTTTATCATAATTTACTGTGTCCAGTGGCTAGTTTCAAAGTTTGAAAAATTGTAAAAAAAAAACTACACCTATAATACAAAGTATGTTGGTTTATTATAGTTTAAAAACAACAATTGCGGATTTAATTTTTTAAAAACCACGTTCTCCAAATGGCGGCCATCGAGTCTGACACACTCTTGGAGTCTAGGAGTCTAGCACGCATGTTTTCAAAAACGCATTTACAGAGCGACTGGGGGGGAATCCTGCTAACTTAGGCTCGAATATTTTCTTGAAATTGTGTCACATTGCTCGGATTTGTTTTGTAAACAGCGGATTTTAGGTATCCCAATAAGAAAGTACATAGGCTTAATCTAGTTGCCTAGGTGGCAACGGTACGGTTTTTTTCTGGTAATAACTGCCACACTGCATAATCTACATCATATTATTTGGAGTCCAATATGTAACGTGACTTGAATCTGAGCTTGAAAAAAATAATTTTTCTTTTCATAAAAGTTTTGATTACGCAGATTAAGTAAAATTGCACAAATTCATATTAAAATGATGTTTTTGAATTGTTTTATTTATGGATAGTATTAATTTGACTCAAAACACGATATTTGATAACAATTTGCAAAAAAAAATCAACATCGTACTAGATTTTTTCGAAAACTGGGTCAAATAAAAAAAAAAATTCTACTAAATCGACTCCAAATATTATGTAGATTTACTGGTTTCCCGCTTGTACACCATGTATTGGTGTGATGGCCTTACGTCAATTAATAGGCGCCGCTTGAAAAGCTGAGGCCAAATCACTTTCAAATGTTTTCCTTTTGGAATTAAACTCAAGATCTCACGCATGGCAGCTTAGCATGCTAACCACTACAACATGAGGCGGATAAAAAATTAAAAGGGAAATTCTGTGTTCGCTTAAAAATGCCCCTTTTTTGGCTGAGAGTGTTGCTATATAGTCAATAAATTATTGTCGATGACATAATTCATAGATGAAAACAAGTAAATTTCATAGACTTTTGAAGTAAGACTTTCCTTCTCAAATACAATCTGTGATTTTGCCTTATTTGTCTGCATTTGACTTTACGCATTATTTCACCCTAATTTTACAAAAAATGTAGGTATTTTGATAATATTTTGTTTTTTACTCATTTTAAATACAATTATATATCCGGCTGCTGTCGCCCTGACTTCGGTGTACACTAACATCGAAGGAGAAAGTGATTTGTTAACCGGGTATAAATATGCTTTAAACTTGTTTACAATCGATTATATGCTCTTTCTTATCGTTAAATAACTTTTTAAATGCAATTAACTATTTTTATTTGTTTAAAACAACTAATGTTCTAATTATAAATCTTATAAAAACTAAACTCTTCCTTTATACAAGCCCCCTTCATTATTGTCCAATTTACAAATCCAAAAGAGTACATTTGGATTGAATTAGGCAATATGATAAGTAAATGTGCACTACGTATTTACTTTTTGTATATAGTTACTATTTTTATTATTTAATTACAGCAGTTTCTTGTTCCTTTCCATGAAATTTCCAAAGATGCTCTTAACATTTTACATTTTTGTTTTAGTCTACTCTCAATTATAAAAATGGTATAAATATGTCTATATTCACGTTTTATCAATGTATTTTTAAACAATGAATTAGGATATTAATTTGAAAAATAATAATAATACATCTTATTGCAACCTGAATCCTGAGGTCTTGTAATCAGGCTGTTTAGGTTGATTGAAATTTACATTGAACATCTGTGTCTATTTGTTTTATAAAAATACCATATTATGGTATATCCTTTCCTTGGTGGTCTTCATTTTTGACAGTTTTCTGATAACTTTAGGTGTGTTGTCTTCAGTGATAATTTAGCATATTTAAGTCATGTCGATTTTTCTTGATATAACAGTGCACTAACCTATATAACTAGATATTTTTCACTGATTCATATGCAAGTATTGCTTCTACAGCGATTTGATTTCTTTTTCTTCTTTCGCCACGTTCGCTCCTATGTAGAGCATGTGGACATCACTAGATCCCTTCACCTGGCTGACCTGGCTAGCTGGCTGACCAGAGAGCTGGCTGGCCGATTTGATTTAGGTATTATGAATTATTATGTGGCCCAGGCCGTATATGTACTTTGCCATTTTGTACAAACTCAACACCTACGGCGACTTTTTTTCTTTAAATAATGCTGATTTTTTAAATAAAGTAAATCGAGACAATAAAAACATAAAAGTTATAATATTTGGTCCTTACATATGAAATTGGCGTTTTGTATGGGATGAACATAAAGTTGATTTTTTAAAAAATAAAATATATTTATTTAATCAAAGTATGTAACATTGCTATCTATGCACTTTTGCCATCTCATAGGTAGTTCATCGATCCCTTTACTAAAATAACCATTCGGACGGGAATCAATAAAATCTTTGAAGTCGGTTTGGACTGCCCCATCGGAGTTGAATTTTTTCCCTTGCAAGAAGTTATCCAAATTTCGAAAAAAATAGTAATCTGTTGGGGCAAGGTCCGGAGAGAGTACGGTGGATGTCTTAGACATTCCAATTGAAGCTCTTCTAATTTGGTAGCCGTCTGTTGTGCAGTGTGTGGTCTAGCGTTATCATGAGCAGCAGTGGCCTAGAGCGATTAACCAGCCTCGGTTGTTTAGCAGCTAGCTTTTCCATCATGGTTTGCAGTTGCTGACAAAAGACATCTGCCGTAATCGTCTGGCCAGATTTAAGAAAGCTGTAGTGAACGACACCAGCACTAGTCCACCAAACGCTCACAAGTAACTTTTTTGGAGTCAATTTTTGCTTGGGGCATGGTTTGGCTGGTTCGGCAGGGTTCAGCCATTGCGATGAGCGCTTCTGATTATCATACAGGATCCACTTTTCTCCACAGGTAATGATTCGATTCAAAATCCCTTCATTATTGTGCCGGTTGAGTAATGCAACGCAGCAGTCAACGCCGTTTGTTGATTTGCTTCACTCAATTTGTGAGGTACCCACCTTTCAAGCTTTTTCACCTTCCCAAATTTGCTTCAAGTGGATTAAAACAGTTTTATCACTAACACTGCAGCCTGCAGCTAACTCGGGCGTGGTTTGCGATGGATCCGCTTCCACAATAGCCTTCAATTCTTCATTATCAACTTTGGTCTCTGGCCGTCCACGGGGCTTGTTCTGCAGGTCGAAATTCCCAGAACGAAAATGTTGGAACCAAAAACGCACTGTGTTTTCTTTTGCGGCACCGTCGCCATACACATCATTAATCCTTCGAGCCGTTTCTGCAGCACTGGTGCCACGGTGGAACTCGTACTCGTAAATAACGCGATATTTCAAGTTTTCCATTTTGTAAACTGAGCGACGCAAAGAAAAAAAAACAATTGAGGAAAAAACAAATGAACTATAATTTTCGAAACACAAATACTTGAGTAAATAGCTGTATAAATTTGAATTTGGAATTCCTAACCAAAGAGAAGATATTTGAGATCAAAGTTGTCAGTACGGCAAAACGCCAATTTCATATGTAAGGACCTAATATTAAAAAACGTCTTAATGAATTGCTAAAACTTTATACATAATTGAAAGAAAGTAGAAAACTTTCTTTGTTTTTCAAAAGTGTTAATGCGTGCTGTGTTTCGTTTTTACAGGATAGACCTAAAATCTTTTACTGTGCCAGTGGCAAGGACGCTGTTTTCTTTTTTACCAATTGAATAGTAATAGCAATGCCTGAATCCATTATACCTAAACATCTACTCATGGTGATCACTGTATAAAAACTGCTGTTATTTGTTTTGCTGCTGTTTATTTGGTAAAAACTGAATATTGTAAAAACGTGCAGTGTATTGTCAGCCTAGCCTATCTGTCAATAATTTTGTCACCATTAAAAAAATAATTATAATATAGTATTACTACCTTGAATGCTCATCAGAATAAATAATGTTTTATTTTAGTGGTTTGGAGCGTACAACAAATTTCATAAATAGTTAGCACATCACCAAATGGTAAGGACCGTCTGGTGGTGAGGAGAAGAGGGTAAGTGAAGTGGGAGGCATGTTGGAGACTCGCTCATCCCGCGACACGTGGAGCAGTAAGCAGCTGCCCGCCCCTCACGCTTCCCTCATGGCCAACATGCGGCACACCAAGGGGGGCCAAGATGACGTGTGCTACGTCGTGGCCAAGTACGACTACGCTGCTCAGGGAGCCCAAGAGCTGGACCTGAGGAAAAACGAGCGCTATATGCTTGTCGATGACTCCAAACATTGGTGGAGAGTTCAAAATTCTAGAAATCAATCTGGATATGTGCCCAGTAACTACGTGAAGAAAGAAAAGCCCTCTTTGTTTGATAGGTATGAATTATATAACTTGCAAGTAGAAAAATGTTTTTCTAAGACAATAAGTTAAAGACATTCTTTGGTCTAGTTTACTTAATCCTTTCCTTGTCTCACCGATTAACTGTGTTTTATGACATTTATTAAAGTTTATTAAAAAGTAATATAATCATATGTATACTAAAGACATTATCAAATAGTGTTACAACACAAGACAAATAACATGACCAATTCCAGAAAATAATAAAAAATGTAGATACAATAATTAAGAACAATTTAAGTACATGTTGTACTTTTAAAATTAATGTATTTATGTAATTCAATTTGTCAACATATAGTTTTGAATGATTGCAGCATTAAAAAAAAGGTAAAAAAAGGTTCGGGATCCAAGACTCTCCCCACACAGGGGTCCCCAACCCACGGATCGCCTGGAGGGGCGCGGCGCCCCCCGCCCGACCCGTCCGAGGCCATCGGCACGGCGGTGGTGAAGTACAACTACCAGGCCCAGCAGCCCGACGAGCTGTCCCTCACCAAGGGCACCCGGATACTCATACTGGAGAAGAGCAACGATGGTTGGTGGCGCGGCCAGTATCAAGGCCAGACTGGATGGTAAGATTTGGATGTATACACTATATCTTCACCTCATTGGTTTGTTAAATTTGGTATTTTGGTCAAATATTCAATATTTACCTGCCTGGAACTCAAAGTGCAATATTTATTGTTACATCTTGAAATCTTAAAATGTTGACAAACGATTTATGTAAAAAAAACTTTTTGTCACTACTTTACTGTCACTAGGTTTCCATCAAACTACACAAGTGTGGAAGGAGATGCAGATGATACCGTGCACACTTATGCGATGGCAGAAAATGTTCTGGATATTGTGGTGAGTAAATTCTGTGTTTTTAATCTATTTATGTAGTTGCACTAACCTTAGTTTATGTGTTTTTCTACATTTTATGCATTTGAGAGTTAATTTTGCTTTACTACTTTTTTTTAGGACGCATGTCCTCGTGAAAGATTAAAAAAAATATATATACACTAAAAATATTTGTGAATGAACTTAGATAATTTTAATTATAAATATTAAGTTATCAATTTACTATTTTTCTTCAAGATGATATATGTTTCATTTCAGATTGCACTGTATTCATTCTCAGCCAGCAATGAACAAGAACTTTCATTCGAGAAGGGTGACCGACTGGAAATTGTGGAGAGGCCCGCAGCCGACCCCGAGTGGTACCGCGCTCGCTCTGGCCAGGGTCAACTGGGACTTGTTCCACGTAACTACCTTCAGGAGCTATCTGAATACCTTACTCAACCTTACAAGTAAGTTACAAAACTATAATACTTTTAAGGTAAAATCTTGTCAGAAAAGCAGATTGACGCAATCCCTAAGGTATAAATTTTGAAAATGGTGAAAAACTAGCGGTGTTTTCTTAACGAAGTCTAAGAAACACAGTTCTCAATAAAAAACTCAAGTTAAATAATTTTTTCAAAGAGCAGTATTTCATTGAAGATATATTTCCTATTTTTAGTAGTTTTAAAAATTAACCTCAAAATTCGCTACAATAGATCGATTTGCACATCCATCATATTATAGTTAAGATAATAAAAGGAAATACTTATTTAAAGTATACAGTTCGGATTTACTTTTGTAAAATTTTATTTACTAAATATTATTTTAATAAAATATGTTTAGTATCCTGGGGGACATTTCCTCACTTTTGCGTTTTTCTCAATTTTACACTTTTGTCTTTTGGTTCCTTGAGAAACGCAAAAAAAAGTTTTTACAATATTAAATTCTTAAATATCGTTGATGTGTCTGCAAATTCCGTTATGTAAAAAAATTCAATTTTTCGGAAAAAGGAAAAAACAGATTTATTCAAAAATATCTTTCATTTGTTACAAAACAAATATAAAAATAAAAAAAACTTTATGTCGGATTTAGTATTATAACAATAGAATATTCAATAAAACAATAGAATATTAAATTAAACACTATTTGCAAAAAATATGTTTAGCGGATTTTGTTTTATACTTAATTTTCTTTGTACTGAAAATATTTGATGATATATTTGTGAACATGAATAAAAATTATAATTATTCAATTCAGCGAAAGCGGGGGAGGTGATGCGGGAGGGCCTAGTCCCATGTCAGGAAGTATGGTGCGGGCCGCAGCAGGGGCGCTGGCAGGGAAGCCATGGTACTTACGGAGCTATCACTCGCACGCAATGCGACACCCTACTCAATCAACATGGTCACGATGGTGACTTTCTCATTAGAGATAGTGAGACTAATGTAAGTAACATACTGTCTATTGTCTGTAACCTCTGCACTTTAACCTTTGGGTTTTTTTCCAAGAAATATCAAAGACTTACATATATACTTTTGAACGGGTGGTGGCCCAGTGGGTAGCGTCGCAGTCTCTGAGTCCAGAGATCGTCGGTTGGAATCCCCACTTCGACACGAATCGATTCCTATTTTCAAGCACAAGCCGCTTAGGCTTTATTGAAAATAGTATTTACAAATTGAAATATGTGCAAATATCATAAGATTGCATAGATTTATTTTTTTTTTTAAAAAAATAAAAAATACTTCGGCTGCCCTTAAATAACTATTTGTGAAGACTTATAACTAGGTGTAATTAGACACAAGTGTATCCCGCTCAGTTTGTAGATTTAAGGTAGGTTTATTATTTTTAAGAAAGGTCTTTTACGTTGGTTCGGTCATGTAGAGCGAATGGATGATGAAAGAACGGCTAAAAAAATATATGATGCGACTGTGCCTGGATGTAGAAGTCGAGGAAGGCCGAGAAAGACATGGCATGATCAAGTAAAACAAGTGCTTGAAAGTGGGCATGTAAAAAGTCGGAATAATCGACGTGCGTGCATGAGGAGATGTATGAATGTGGAGGAAGCAAGAGAAGTATGCCAGGACAGAGTGGTGTGGCGTTCTATCCTCTCTGCCTACCCCTTTGAGAAAATGGCGTGATGGTTAGTTAGTTAGTTAGTTAGTTATTATTTTTTATGTGAACGTGTAAGATCGTAGTAAATGGCAATAGCTTGAAACAGGTGGAAGGATTTGTATATCTGGGAAGCATGTTCACTAGGGATGGAAATATGGATAAGGACATTGAAAAGAGGATTAGTGCCGGTAACATAGTTAATGGTGCCCTAAAGTCGGTCGTATCTAATAAGTGCTTATCAAAAGAGGCTAAATTTGGCAGTTCATAATGGTGTTCTGGTACCTACCAACCCTTATGTATGGTAGTGAAGCGTGGTGTTGGAAAAAGAAGGGACGAAAGTAGATTGAATGCAGATGAAATGCGATCTCTCAGGCGAATGTGTGGTAAGACTATGTATGATAGGTGTACAAATGTCGAAATTAGAGCAGAGTGCAAGGCTGAGATAAGCATTATTGACAAAATTAAGAAAGGTCTTTTACGATGGTTCGGTCATGTAGAGCGAATGGATGATGAAAGAACAGCTAAAAAAAATATATGTTGCGACTGTGCCTGGATGTAGAAATCGAGGAAGGCCGAGAAAGACATGGCATGATCAAGTAAAACAAGTGCTCGAAAGTGGGCATGTAAGAAGTCGGAATAATCGACGTGCGTGCATGAGAAGATGTATGAATGTGGAGGAAGCAAGAGAAGTGTGCCAGGACAGAGTGGTGTGGCGTTCTATCCTCTCTGCCTACCCCTTCGGGGAAATGGCGTGATGGTTAGTTAGTTAGTTTATTATTTTTTCTCAAGCGCGTACGTGATACGGGAAAGGGCAGAATGCCAATTTAAGTGTGCGTATCATTTTTGAGCCTATTTGGCCATAGTTTGTAATGTCTCAAATCTCAGTATAGTTCAGTTATTTTCAATATACTATAGTGCTAAAACAAACCAAAATATTGATGTTTAAAAATCTGAATGAATTTATAGTTGATGTATTGATATGATTAAACGTTGAATGAAGGGCTTACAATGTAGTGTTCAGTTGAGATGAGAATGGTGCTTACGTTGGTTGCAGATGGGGGATTACTCGGTGTCTCTCAAGGCCCCGGGGCGTAACAAGCACTTCCGCGTGCACGTGGAGGGCTCCCTGTACTGTATCGGGCAGCGCAAGTTCCACACGCTGGAGCAGCTGGTGGTGCACTATCAGCGGGCGCCCATCTACACCAACAAGCAGGGCGAGAAGCTGTACCTCGTGAGGCCACTTCCCAACAACAACACATAGTCTGCTCGCCTCCCATGTTTTATCCGCTAATTTACTACCACATCACTATGTACTTTGTGTTGTCTTGTATAAAAACTATTTATTTTACGCCCAAATTTATTATTTGTTTTCTTCCATCGCCGAGTGATGTTTGGGAGAATATTATTTTTTATGCGATATTTTTTGTATAGGGAAGACTTTAATATTTGATAATTTTTGTATGTTTTCTATGTAATCTTAATGAATACTAAATAGTCGTAAGATTAATTAAATTTAATTAATTAATTCGTCGAGGTAGTTAAAAGATAAAATTAATCCTAAGCTTCATTTCTGATGATGCCCTTTGGAATGAAGAATATTTTTTTTTATTGCTATATGATTTCAAAAGTTTTAATAGAAATTTTTCATTCCATATTCATGTTTGTTGTGTTGTGAACGCTTTGGTTCGTCGTTTTTTCATTAAAAGTAAGTTGTTTAGTTTACATTGTAAAAAAATTATAGGTAATTTCAAAGGTAATTATTCCAATTGGTAATCATCTTACTATCGTACTATCTTCCAAAACATATTCATGTTATGTGCTTTGCTAGTATACCATTATAATATTGCTGTGCGGTAACCTAACTTAGTAACTTTTTTATATAAATATTATTTTTTTGTTAAAAAACTTTTTTTACATAGTAAATTAAGTGCTCTATTAAGTTACCAATTCTCAATTTATTCTCACCACTTTTATCATTGTTTGCAGTAAATCCGATTTTTATTTGAGAGTTTCTCGTGTAAGGAATTGGCACATATTGAGTAGACAAATTTACTTTTTACTAGTGTAAAGTATAATAACCTAAAACATTATGCATTAATATGTTTAACTAAGTAGCCATTTTAAACCATGGACTTTGCACTTAATAAAGAAATAAGTTCAAGTTGATTTTATCCTCAAATATGATGTACTTTATATAATATTTAATTCATCCATTGCTTGGTCTCTCAAATCATCCAAAGACAAAAGGTTTTTGCCCTAAAATAAAGTATGTACATAATGGAATAATATATTGACTAAAATTGACAACATATCTTCATCAGCTTATCGGAATAATCGGTAATTGCTTAGAGTTTACTATCACAATTTTATGCTCATGTAGCAATTTGTACTATAATGTTTAAACTCTTTCAGTAAGAATTTTATCCAAAATTTAGAAAAAAAACACTCGTCACAAAACTATTTGTGATTATATTATTTGATTTTCTACAGAAAATGTTATCAAAGTGAATAAAATACATCACTGAACAAATACACTGAACTCGCAATACTGTGTAAAAATAATACTTAAGCCCACTATACAGGGTTATTTTTTAGTCAGTTAACAAAAAAAAACCCTGAATTCAGTATCGTTAATAGAACCCATTTCAATAAAAAAACATGTACTTTTTATTTTTACGATTTATTATTTTTATTCCAATAATTTTTACAAATTACGTACATCCTATTCACAGCTGTTGTTCATGCGCGGCACATAAGGGTAAGTGCGACGGGGGAATGCGCGCGGGGGGGGTGCGCGCACGCTGCTCGCGTAGTACCGGGCGGACGGTGACCAAGTCTTTACTATTTCTGAGGAATTATTTGGGTGCACTTTTCTTTTTTTTTATTTGAGAAAGGACATGTTTTTTTATTGAAATGGGTTCTATTAACGATACTAAATTCATGGTTTTTTTTTGTTAACTGACTAAAAAATAACCCTGTATACATGACAGAAAACTGTACAGTTTGCAAACTGTCCCGTATAAAACAAAAGCTGCATGGCTGACCTGACAACAACAACTACAACTTTTCCTTATCCGCAACCAATGGTGCATAGGGCACTGCACCGGGCGCTGACCCGACAGTCAATGTTTTTTTTTATGTTAACGTTTAAGTAGGTATTGGTATATTGTATGCTTTTAAAAGTAAGTTTAATGCTGTACAGTTTTCTGAACAGGAAACTTTATAGTTTTCTGTCCCGCTGCGCATAAAATAAAAATAATTATATTAATTTTATTTTTAAAAATGATGACAGATCACCATCGCTATCCGACAAGAGACCTTAAATAATTTAGTATTATAAGTACTCTGCTATTTCTAAGGTATGGGAAATGTGATTCCAGTATCACGGGTGAGGTATCTGCTAACCATCACTATGTTGAAATCATATTATGTGATCAACCCACATCACTAACTTAGCTTAATACTGCAATTATTACTTACTACTTCCAAATTCATGTAGATGTTACTTCATATTTTTACTGCTCAATAGAAGAATGTGATACATATTGCACTTGAGCGGATAATAGTGGCGCAACTCCAAAATTTATGTTTTGGTTATTGTATATTTTATTCAGAAAAGTTTCCGAATAAATCTTATCAAAAATAGTTGCACAATTATCAATTTGCTCAGCATAAGAATGTTTTTCAAATAGCATTTTCAACATTTATTGTATATTCATCAATTCTGGCATATTCCCGCAACTATATTTTACTTTTTGAAATCTCAAATCAGGGCTAAATTACATCGTAATGCGAGAATACTTTATCATATGTAGAAATCGTTTTTTATAAAAAAGTATATATATACGACTATATTATACTTTTTATACGACTATAAAGTCGAAAAAAATATAACAAATTTTATTGACAGATTCAATGCTAAATTCCAAGATCTCAATAAATTGTGGGAACCTAGTAGCGCTGCCTCACATACAACATGGAAACTATTATTGTTCGTGTAATAATCGTTCTGAAAACAAAATAATGACAATTTATTTGATGCCAATTTACTTAAATACTGGATCAAGTGAAATAATACAAATTCTCTTTTGTTTGATAAATTAATTGACTAGAAATGATCTGTATGAATGTGGCTGTAAATAATGTGGTTGTTTGAGTCTTTTTCCTAAAGAATGGAACACTTAACGAAATGGATAAACCTTAAGGTTTACTATAAATATTGAAAAAAGTATAAATCCAAAGAAATACAAACAAAATCATTAAATTTGCTATAAATTTTCATGGAGATTTTTTGTTATTTTTCAACTCAAATTAATTTTACTTACTCAATTTTGTATTGAATGTTTAGTTTTTTTAAAATTATGTACATTATAAATATATGACCATATCGTCAATCCTGGAAGTTAATTTATTTAAAAAAAATCTGTATCACAAAATCTTAGGACAAATAAAAATATGCCTTTAATGTTGCCAATACTTAAACACTTCTTTTCCATTATTCTCTTGTATGCTAGGTGCAGACCTTCGGATATTTAACATGCGGCACTTTCGCGGTGTCGCATATTAAAACACTGCAGGTCAGCCATAAAGTTCATAAAAAAAATTGTTAGTCTCAAATACGAATTATGAACAATTCAACTTAAACATAATTATAAAGTGCTTTTAAATATGCACCAATATGAACAAAATGGAGTAAAAGTACAGAGTGTCTATTGCAATCTGTAATAAAAGATAAAGTGTTTTATTTGATAGATTTGAATGCGGTTGTGTCTGCTTTACTGCACTTTACTAACGCCCAAATCTCATGAAAATGGAGCATTTGTCCTTCATTTCAGCAATTATTGTTATAGGCATTCTAACAAATGTCAATATTTTTACTGTTACACTAGAATCATGTTGACAATTTTTCATTTGACTTGAAATTGACGTGAAGATCTGGATCACTTTAAAACAAAGTGGGACAGATTTAGGAAGGAGCTTGATCTTGGATCAGATTATATTGCCGAGATTATTTATTACTTTAGCGTTAACGCCAGTGTTCATAATTGGCAATATATAATCGGGTATTAAACTTATGTTTTCGTAAATCCCACCGTGAGTCTTCCCAAGTCTATCCACTTTATAGGTCACCAAAGATTTGTGTAAGTGTTTATTTCTTTTTTTGTATTTTAGAACCATTCAACCGTATAAGGCCTAAGTTCATTTTTTATATTTATACAATAATTATTGTCTTTTTGAATAGTTACAAAATATGTTACAAAATCATCTATTGTATTTGTACCATAGTATGCATTCACCTATACATAAAAATTAATTCTGGTTATGTATCGTCAGCAATTTGATGAAAAAATATTTTATAATTTAAAAGTTTTTTGTGCTTCTTAAAATTTTGTGTTCAACGCATAGGAGGTTCCATCAAGCTGCTGACCTTATGTATTTTCAGTTTGTATTAAGCATTTATGCTTCAGAAATATTTGACCTGTATATTATGGAAGAAATAATTTATTATACACCAACCTATTCTTTATTAGGCTTAGCACAATTTACTAACTCACTATTGGCCACTGCATTTTGCTTATGTTCATAAATATTATTCATTTGCACTTATTTTGACATTAGGGCTTGGTGTATAATCTGCTTTTGTAGCAGAATAGCGATGTCAGTACCAAGTAATTAACTGACATTTAAACATTTTGTAGAGAAATTAACCTGGTCATGGGTTAAACAAAAGTGCCAATTTTATTTTTTAGCCAATTAAGAAACATTGTCTATTTATTTACTGATTTTTCAATTGTAGTTTTAAAATGTTGCATATTCCAAGATTTATGTTATTGATTCTGTAAAATCTGCTTGATTGCACATACATCAACTCGAATGCTAGTGGAAAAACAAAAAATATATTTATATGCAAGATAATCAGACTAATACTTCAGTGCCTTTCCAAGGTAACATAAATATATACACATTTGAATTAACACTTAGTTTTGACCTAATCCAGGAGTCCTATTCATGGTAGGGACTTATGATTATCAATATTGTTTAGGATGTGGCAGAATGGAAGGGCATTTTAAAAATAAAAGTTGCTTTACCACAAACTGTAACATAGATGTTTTTTTCATTTGCGGTTCATGTAAACAAAACAAATAATGTAAGAAAATTTGTGTCCTGTGAAGACCACTGAATTTTATGATTCGAGATCTTTTGATGTTCATGCAACAGATTTTGCATTCTCAATGACTATATAATTTTTTGGTTTATATTAGAAACAATATTGTAACTTTTCTCAGACGCATTCCTTCTTTATAATATTATGACATTGATACTTTTTGAGTTCCGCATATTATGATTTAGGGTATTTCTTACCTGCGCTATATTTATATGCATTTACAAAATAATCAAGTGAAATTATACTTACAAAAATGCAGAAGTATTGAAGACCGTCCTGTAAATCAATTTTTAAGAATTTTATAGTGCTCTCTGTACTGATTGTGTTCAAATTATGTGTCACACTCTGGAGCATTATTCTCAAAAGGAACATGGATTCAAATATAGAAGCATGTAATAAAAATAATATGAATAAATTACCAATGTAAACTGCCACTTATGATTATACTTATAAGTAAATACTCACTTTACATGTAGAGTAAGAATACTAACATCAAGACCATGTGTAACATAACAGATCTAGGATAATGATTTG